>JAVJIF010018574.1:0-82902 GCA_038442645.1 Agave tequilana
TCAATAAGCATTGTCTCGAATAGCCATCTGGAAGATGAAGATGAAGAAATGATCTAGGCGGACACCGATCCCTGGATTAAACACTTGAATATTCTTTGGGATATACACTTGAACATCGCGAGCCACCATATAGGATAAAGTGGTCCAGATCAATCTGAGAGAAGCGAGGCTAACCCCAAGTCCATCTTCATAAGTGAGAGCTTATCACCTTTCAAGAAAGAAGACCTACTACATCTCATACAGGAGCATATAGATGTCTTCGCTTGGAAGGATATGACTGGTCTTGACTCACAAGTAGCCATGCATCACCTCAACATTAATCTAGACACGAAACCAATGAAGCAACAACAACGACGCTTCCGTCCAGAGATCATGGAGGCAATTGAATTAGAAGTCAAGAAGCTTATAGACTCTGGCTTCGTCAGAGAAGAACAAAATCCTGACTAGGTGGCCAATATCATTCCGTCCCCAAGAAGAATGGGAAGATCCATATCTGCACGACTTTCACAATCTGAATGCGCTTGTCCCAAAGACGAGTTTCTTTTCCAATCATGGATGTCATGATTGATAAGATGGGTGAATTGAGAGAATGTCCTTCATGGACGGCTTCTCAAGATATAATTTAAATCAAGATCTATTTATAAGAATCTATTTATAAGACAAGAAGCTTACATCCTTTAGAACATCACTGGGAGTGTACTGCTACACCGTGATGCCCTTTAACTTAAAGAATGCAGGTAAGACATATCAACGTGCCATGAAACACAATCTTCCATGAGCATATACATGAGAATATAGAATACTACATGATGATATTGCAATGAAAAAGTTGCAAGAAAGGCAATTAACTGGCCGATCTGAAAAGAGTATTCGACATCATGCGCACACATCAACTGAAATGAACCCAACCAAATCCTTCCTGGGGGTATCTAATAGAAAATTTCGTGAATTGTCGTGACTTTCTAAAGGAATCCACCTCGACTCGGAGAAATCCGCGCCATCCATGAGATGCAATCTCCAAGAAATTTTAAAGAACTTAGAGGATTGCTGGGACGGTTGGCTTACATCTGATGATTCATATCAAATCTTTTAGGATGTTGCCAACCCTTCATCAAGTTGATGAAAAAAGGAATCTCATTTATTTAGGATAGTGACTGCCAACAAATATTTGAGAAAATCAAGCAGTACCTCACGCATTCACCTATTCTGGTGGCTCTAGTATCAGGAAAATCTTTCCTTCTATATGTAAGAGCCATGGATCATTGCCTAGGGAGCCTTCTTCGCCCAGAAACAATGACCAAGAGCATGAGCAAGCAATCTACTACCTGAGTAGAACCATGATCGGAGCTGAACACCGGTACAATCTGATCGAGAAGGAATGTCTAGCTCTAATCTTTGCCATCCAAAAGATGTGACACTACCTAGTGGGCCAGCATATTCACGTCATCTTTAGAGTTAATCCTCGTGATTACTCATGACGAGACTATTTTCACTGAACTGCAGATTGGCAAAAATTACTGTCAAGTTAATATCACACCTCTAGTGGTAGTCTTCTCGATTTTCTCAAACAAAACTGAGATCTTGGTTAATACCACACCTCTTTGATTGCTAAGTTAATATTGCACCTATTCAAATCTCACCAATAAGTTCAATTATTCATTACCGGCGCGCGTCAAGAATGGGTCCCGAGAGGAAATATCATAGGAGTGAGGGGTGGGGTAGAACTTGTTTTTCCACATAACTTCATAATTCCTTACGCATTTTCATTAACTGAGTCGTGCTCTAACAATGTGACAGAATACAACACTCTGTTGATAGGAATGCAACTTGCCAAAGAGATCGGTGTCAAGCATCTGAAGTATACGGTGATTTAAAAACTCATCGTTAACTCAGTTCTCGTGGAGTACAAAGTCTGGCATGAAGACTTGGTGCCCTATCACAAGGCAACCATTAACGTGGCTGAGAAGTTCCAAAGATTCTACATCGACCATGTATTTCGACAATAGAATGCATATACAAATGCGCTAGCATTTCTTGCTACTTCCCTTCCAGCTGGAACAACGGAGAAAGTACTTTTCCACAATCATGACTTGTACTGCCCAAAATTATCCCTGAAGATAGTGAGACTCTGAGAGGAGACCTTCAAGTTAAAGAGGTTTATAAGACTTCAACAGATCCAGAACTCATGGATTAGTGTTCCATTCATCAATTTGTTTTATATGACATACTGCCAGACGATCCAAAGGAGGTAGCTGCAATCAAGAGAGAAAAGCGCCTCGATTCTACTACAACGTTATCACGTGGTTTTTGTATCACTGATTGTATGATGGATGGAGTCCTACTCTGCTGTCTTTTACACAAAGAGAAACAGGAAGCCCTCATGGAAGCGCACAACGGCACGTGTTAAGCTTACCAACCCAGACCCAAACTTGGGAATCGACTCCAAAGACTTGGCTACTACTGGCCAAAGATGGTTTCTCATATTGTCGCTTATGCTAAGCGGTGTCACGCTTGTCAGATTCATAGTGACTTCATCCATCAAGCACTAGGTCATCTCCATCTAATATCTTCTTCTTATCCATTTGAGATGTAGGGCATGGATGTCATCGGACCCATCACCCCTCCAATATCCAAAAGACATCTGTTCATCCTAGCTATAACGATTACTTCTTAAAATGAGCGGAAGCAATTCCCTTAGAGAAGTGAAAATGTCCGATGAAGATGTTCCAACGTGATCAAGTTTATCAAACATCACGTCATATAACGTTTCGGCGTTCCTCTATAAAAATATCCATGAAAGTGTTCCAGAGATTCTACAACAAATTCAGAATTCAAAATGTGTCTTCAACGGGATACTATCCACCACCAACGGTCTTACAGAAACTTTCAACAAGACCTTCGACAAACTTCTTATGAAGTTCGTCTTACAAAGTCAACACGACTGGGATGAGAAGCTAGGCAAATGCCTTTGGGCTTACGTACAATGGTGAGAACCCAATGAGAGCTACACCTTTCTCCCTGGTATACGGGTGCAAAGCTGTACTTTCATTAAAGATTTAGATTTCATCTCTGCGTGTTGCCCTGAAAACAGGGATGATGAACGAGGAGCATTGACTGGGCCTCCAAGAGTTAGAAGTTTTAGATGACAAATGCCTACAAGCTCAACAATAAATCAAGCTCTATCAAGTTCGAATTTTTAGAGCGTTCAACAAGAAAGTCAAGGAACAAATTTTCAAGAAAGGCGACCATATATTAGCTGTCAGACAACCCATGGTCATGACACATAAGATAAAAGAAAAGTTCAACCCCAAGTGGGAAGGACCATTTGTAGTAAAGTCAGTCTACTAAAATGGGGCTTATCGTCTCACAAATCCAAATGATGATATGCTCATGATGTCGTTTAATGAAAAATACCTAAAGAAGTACTATCCCTGTTCAAAGTTAACAATACACCTCTGATTCAAGATACACCTTAACCAATCGGATGGATTAGGGTTCAAGATCCAAGAGATTTGGAGAGTGTCAAAGAAGACTTTGCTCCCTCAAAGGATCGCACGCGGTTGGCCAATATCGAGCCGACTAAATATTGAAGACATTATGATGCATGATGTCAACATTGAAGAAATAACAAAGATGAAATCTTCAGTTTAACCTTGTCACTCTTCTCTGTGATCGATTGGACAGCAGGCTAAAAATTTGACTCATTTGCACCTCTAGGTTATGAATTGTAGTGCTTGGTTCTTCAGGTTGGTGTCTGTGGTGGTCATGAATGTTTGTGTGGTGGCGGCGAGCTGTTGCATTGTCTCCTCCAGGCTTGTCTTCTTCTCATGTGGTGGTGGTGGCCTTACTTGCTGTTGTTGGAAGTTATTCACCCTTGGAGCACTGTTGTTGTTGTTTTCACCCCATCATAAATTAGGATGATTCTTCCAAGTTGGTGTGTACGTGTTCGAATAGGGGTTATTATTCCTCTGGAAGTAGTTCACGTAGTTTTCCTACTCGTTTGAAGGGAACCAAAGTTGCCAACTTGCCTTCATTGACTGGTTGCCCTGCAACAAATTCATCATGGGGGGTTTTGAGTTTGGATGGTGCTTACATTGGTTGCATCGAGTTTCTTTGTTAACTATACAATTGTGCATGTATTACAGAGCTTGCATTTATCGCATGTACCCCAGCTGCCTTCCTTGGCATCGCTCGATCTGATTGCTACCGGTAGCTATTTGAGACAATCTCCTTAAGAAGCTCGTATGCCTCATCATGTTCCTTACCCATGAGTGCTACTCCCGTGGTCGCGTCAATTATCATCTTAGTATTTGAATTCAATTCATTGTAGAAGAATTGGATCTCCAACTAAGTAGGAAGTCCGTGATATGAGACTTTCCTGATCAATCCTTTGTACCTTCCCAAGATTCATAGATACTTTCAGATTCAAGTTCAGTGACATTTGTGAGATCACCTTGTAGTTTTACCACTTTAGATGGAGGAAAGTATTTTGTGAGAAACTTATTCGTCATCTCATCCCATGTTGCTATGGTATTCTTAGGTAAAGAATTGAACCATGTCTTCGCTTTATCCTTCAAAGAAAAAGAAAAAAGTTTCAGATTTATACCTCCGGAGACACACCATAATCCTTTGTGTGTCACATATCTCTAGAAAATTAGAGATGTGGTAATTGGGGTCGTCATGTGGGAATCCCTCGAATTGACATGTGTGTTGCACCATCTGAATTAACCACGGCTTTAGTTCAAAGTTGTTTGCTTGAATTGTCAGTGCAATGATGCATGAATTATCCAGTAAGAGAGGGAACAGCATAATCCCCCAAAACTTTTCTCTTGTTTTATTCTGCCATTGCTTTTCTCGATCTCATCTCTCCTTGAGCAAGCGTCTAAAGGTTCTGTCAATCTCTGGATCAGTTTCTATGAGTTCTGTACTCCTAGAACATCTCATCTATTAGTATAGTAAATTTAGAGAAAACTCAACTCCGTTTAGAATAGAAATTCGGCTACCTGGCTGAAATTTCGGCTACCTAGCTGAAATTTCAGCTACCTGATCGAACTCTGTGCTCTGTTGAGGTTGAACTTCCTGTAACCTACAGAGAAAAAGATTTTTATATTAGATCTGCAGATAGAATTCAAATTAGAACAGTAACGATATTGTTGATATTGAAACTTATATAATTCTCGGCAACGGTGCCAAAAACTTGATGTGAGAATTCGAATGGCAACTATACCAATCGCTAACAATTAATATAGAGTGAATAGAGTATCGTCCCATGAGGATTGTTGTTCAAGTATCAACTTAATCTTCCTAATTCTATTTGAATAATCAATTGAGTTGGAAGGTGTTGTAACTAAACTATTACTAAAAAGGTTTGTTTTAATTATAAAAAGAAGTAGGGTAATGATTTCGGTAATTGTAATAAGATAAAATACTATTCTTGTGCTAATTCATCCTATTTATGCTAACAATCGAAATTTCTATCCTAATCATTAATTTCTCTCAAATAATACCAATTCTGTTTTCTAAATCTACAATCTACAATCTCTCGATTATTTGGTGGGAAAAAATTGAAGACGAGTGTAAATTCTTTATTTGACTGTAAAGAAAATTATAACGGATCAATAATCTGATTATAAGAGAGGAAAGATATTCAAGCTCAAATATTCCCTTTATTTAAAGCTTGGTTTTTGATGTAGCGATGGAAAGTGAATCTTGTTTGTTGTTGACCTGAGGGTGAACGTCACGATCTTCTGACAATTTTCTCTTTGGACGGTGGGCGAAGTAACACAGCTTCTATCCAACGAAAAATCTCAAAGAGACTTAGGCAAGTACAAACTTGAACTCAACAAGTTGTCAGAAGAGTTTCACTCTTTCGTATTTCTCAGCTGGAGATTCTGGTCTTTCTCAGCTTACAACCAAAGATCCTTCTAACCAAAAACTTTCGACCCCTTTTTTCACAGCAAATTGAGCTATTTATAGGGGTTTCAGGGGTAAAACTGTCCCCTAAAATACTCCTTAATGGGGGTTAACTCCCTCATTACGTGAGCAGTAATTGACCCAGTAATGAGGGCAGTTATAATCGAGACGCGGGCTTTGAGCCACACATTTTGTCGTTGAGATAACGCTTGAGAAATGCGAACTTCGAGTTCTACATTAAGCTTCATGTGAGACGCGGGCTTCGGGCTTTGCGTCTGGATATTACATGGATGCCTGAGACGCAAGTTTCAAGCTCTGCATATTGGCCACTGTAGTGAGGTAGAGACGTGGGTTTTGACCCTTCGCGGCTTTCAAGCTCTGCGTCTTGGTGTTGCAGTGGTACTGACGCAACTTTCAGGCTCTGGATCTTGATCATTGCAATGAAGCGGAGACGCGGTTTCAACCCTCACGTCTTGGTTCAGTGCTAGTGGCTATGGTTAGCTTGCGTCTTAGACTCTGTTTTCTGATGACTTGTCCTCAGTGATTTTTAGGCAGTCTATAGAACCCCCTTCAAAATTTTCTATATCCGCGGTTGACTAGGATGGATTTCAAAATACTTTAGACTTTGGTTGAGTTTATGGTTCTTATGATTGGACCGACAATCATTGAGATGCTCCAAGTTTGATCCTGTCTGGAATGTGGTCTTCGTGAGTGTACTGTAGAACACTTTGAAGCCGCCATAGAAAATCATCATGAGTGTCTAGATGCGCAGACCAGACCTCCTCAGTGCTCTGAGCTGGTTGTTAGTGTACGGTTAAACTAGGGATAAACAATCATCTGCTTGTGCCAGTGTACTGTTGAACTGATCGCAGAAGCGAAGACTGAATGCAAGTCTTGTAGACGCAGAGCTCATGTCGTTTCAGAGATGCAGTTCTCATTAAAAGTGGGGACACATCTATTGCTTTGCTAAAAAAACGCGGCCTCTGAAGAGATGCGATCTTGAAGTGAAGACGCGGCTCTCACTCTGTTGACTAGACGCAGCTCTGGCTCATCAAGAAAGACGTTCAAATCTCAACTGTTTGGCAGGGACGCGGACCTGGCTCAAGAGAGGCGTGGCTCTGGCCCCCTAAGAGGACGCGGCTCTGAGACGCGGACCTGCGTTCTCGATAAAAGGGACGCTGCCTTCAGGTTTGTGAAAGGACATGGACTTATGGATGCGGCCCTGAGTCTGTGCAAGAACACGGACTT
Source organism: Agave tequilana (assembly GCA_038442645.1). Taxonomy (NCBI): domain Eukaryota; kingdom Viridiplantae; phylum Streptophyta; class Magnoliopsida; order Asparagales; family Asparagaceae; genus Agave; species Agave tequilana. The sequence continues at coordinate 7,162 of JAVJIF010018574.1, forward strand.
GGGACGCAGCCTTCAAATCTTGTGAAATGAACACAAACTTCAAGACGTAACTCTGAATTGTTGTGTAACGCGGCTCTGGATCACTAAGAGGACGTGGCTCTGGATCACTTAAGGAGACGCGGCTGTGGTTTTATATGAAAGGATGCGGCCTTTAAGTTTGTGCAAGAACGTGGACTTCGGGACGCGGCCTTCATTTCTTATAAATAGATGCGAACTCCGGGACGCAGCCTCCAAAGCGTCACATGCAATCCATCTTAAAGATCATGTTGGATCTTTTAATGCCAAGTCAGCGTTGATGGTTGGGGACTTGTGTTATTGGTGTTTCCTGGAGCGTCGATCCACGTATCAGCTCCGTATTGGATTTGATGTCCGTGCAGGCATTAAGGCTGATGGCTTCTTTGATTGTTATGCCATTAATTATAAGCCTTATGGTTTGCCTATAAATAGCTCTCAGCTTCTTTAATAGTCCATTATTTAGACTGTTTTCCTTTGAAAGCATGCGCTATGAAGGTTTTCGTCTTGATTTGTCTATCTTTCCTTCAAGGGGATGTGTTCTAATGAACAACAAGAACTCAAAACTTTCATGCTTTCCTTCAGTCTTGTCCGAAGATTATCACTGTCAAGTGATTTTAAGATCAAAAAGCATTGCTTTAAATGCTTTTACGGTCGTGCCATGATGAATAAAGTCCAACTTCTAGAGAATTCTTCCCGGGTAGGAACTATTTATCGCCATGAAATACTCAGTCCCCCTAAATTTCTGTTTTTCTGTCCATTGAAGAAATTTGGTCTTTTGATCTTCTCTTGAAATCTGATTGATGTGCCCGTGTTCGGTAGACGCGTCTTTCAGACTTCTTGATGAAGCACGAGCTTACTGACTTTAAACTCTAAGTCACGCGTTCTTCGATCGCGAGTGTGATAAACTCTGTGTTTGGATCTTGAAACGCGAACTTTGTATATGAAGCTCGCGTTTGGGGTTTTTGACTTAGAGAATTCTAGCTCTTTCGAGACCTCTATACGCGGATGTGGCAATCTCTGCATCTCAAACGCGGGTTGTGGCGAACTCTGCGTTTGAGTTACCTCACGTCTTACATCTCGGACGTAGGTCTAAAAAACATACCGCATTCGAACCATATTCTCTGCATTGGTTAACTCCGCGTCTGGAGTTCATGACTTCAGTCTCGCGTTTGCACCTCCAATTTTTTGTTCCTATCTTCGCAGAATTTTAAACTTTTGGTTTTTTTACTTCTTCAGGCTCTTGGGAGAATATTTCGACCGGCCAGCTTGTTTGATTGGCGAGCACTCGGGGAGTCAAAGCTCCTGTTCATGGGCAAGGAGGCTTCGCGCAGTTACTGATACCCGTCAAGGTCTTATTGGACATGACACACCAGCAATGCCCCAGGTTCGTCATGGTCACAGTGTGTATGATACCCTTGAAGGCCACAGGAAAGAAGATGTCACCAGTAACGTCTCGGATCCTCCCTTTACCAATTTGATCAAAGAAGATCTAGCTTTTTGGTGGCAAAATCTGCCCACCAGTAAGGTCTCGGATCCTACCTTTGCCAATTTTGATTAAGAAAGATCCAGCTTTTTGGTGACAAAATCTGCTATTAAGTGAAGGATTACGGCCCACACCAGTTGGTCGGGTGAAATCAGAATGCTCCTTGTACTTTGACGTCGAAAAACACCATTGTTCTCGGTAGCGATGAGCTTCTTCAATGTTTAATTATGCTGAAATCACTTGGGGGTGAATAGGTGACTAGCTAATCTAATGATGAATAATGCGGAATTAAAAATTATTTAAGAAAATAAAAACTATTATGCTAAACATACAAGATATAATACAAGAGTGTAGCTGAATTTTCGGTGAGGGGCTCTAAACTATCTCCTCAAGATTCCTCTAGTAAGAGTTGAGGTGCCGCGATGGCTCTCTGGTTGAATACAAGTATGAGCAAACAATCCCAAGCATATATCGATAAGGCACAAGATATATCAAGCATATGAAGATAAAAGCAATATAAGTATGCAAGATATAAACACAAGTGAGAGATAGAGAGAGCAATCGCAAACACAGGAGACGTGTTTCGAGGTTCGAGCACCCTTCATCTACGTCCCCGCCTTCAACACTATGAAGGATTTTTACTAAAAATGATCCCATCGGATCACTCGGTGCCGCAACACCTACAAGGAGTTCTCACTAGAACTCTTAGACTCACTAGTCCTCTCACTTGTTCCCGCAAGAACAACACACGCAACACCGCCAGAAGACCTCGTCAGCCATGTATAGGGATTAAAACTTAGTCTTTTATCTTTAATAAAATCCCATAAATTCTCATAAATTCTACAAAAATAAGTGCATTGATATACTTTGATATACAAGCATATTTGATTAAAAATCAAAACATATTACAAATATTTTGAACTATTTTAGTTATATAGAAATTTTGGCTTAAACAAAAATCTGTAGTTTTCAAAAACAATCTCCAAATTGAAAAATGATTTTTTTCAAAACTTCTCCAAATACAAAAATAAGATATTTTAAATACTTTTGAAGCTTAGTGTGTATAGATATGATCCGCTACACATATGAGATGAAATATCTATGTTTTTGACAATAAGCTCTAAAATAGTTTTGATAAAACAAATGTATATTTAGAAGCTTAAAGACCAAAACGGTATTTTCTAAAACACATATAAATTTTGTGTGTGTATGTATATGAACTTGAGCATTTCACCAACTAATCTATCCTTTACATTTTATCTAAAACAAAATCTTAACACTTACAACATGACACAAGTCTTCTTAAAAATCTTCTCTTGAAAATCTTCTTCTCCTTTTTGACTTAGTCCAAACTTGATTCAACGAGCTAGACTCATCTTGAGTACTAAATGCAAACTTGATGCGCGAGCTCTTGAATCAGCTCGTGCTAGCTCTAAAACTGACTTTGAATTCTTTGTTGAAGCTAAAACACCAACTAAGATCTTGATCAAATATCTGAGACTAAATAAACACAAGATCATTAGTACTATAACTGCACGAGTTAATCATCATCAAAACTAGAGTGATGGGCTTTGGGCCAACAATCTCCCCTTTTTGTTGACGACAAAACTCATGGAGTTATATATGCATGGATTAAAGATAAGCTTCATAGAAGCTCCCCCTTAACTCATGCATAGTAATAAACAAATAGATATTCAATGAAGTGCATAAAACTAAACAAACATATATGTATAAATAAGGAGATAAACATTCATAAACTCATCAAATTGTTCTCCCCCTTTTTTTGCATAAACAAAACATACATACATAAACAAGAAAATAAACATGCATATATAAACTCTCAAAATCCTTCTCCCCTTTTTGTCAATCATCAACAAAGGGGAAAAACAAATCAAACAATAAAGATATATGTGATATACATTCATGAAGAGAGAGACGTGAAGTTAGCTCTCCCTGCATACATGCATTACATGAAGAAGGGATGACAAGACCCTAACTCACATAAAGCATAATATACAATGCATAAGCGGAGATGTGAAGCTCCCCCTACACACATGTACCACATAAAGAAGAGATGTCAAGCTCCTCAATTAAGATACACTCAACATAAATTTATATATAGAAGAGATGTTAAGCTCCCCTTGCATATAGACAATATATATCAACAAATTTGAAATCACTTTAAAATAAATTTTGAAATATCTTAAGTCAACAAAATAAATTTTGAGATACTATTTGTAATAAACAAAATTTTAAGATATCACTTGCAAATAAACAAAATTTTAAGATATCACTTAGATTTTTGATACTAATTGAAATTGAAACATTGTTAATTTTGATGCAAATTAAAAGGTAAAATATGAAGTACATTTTAATATCAATTGAAATACCAATTGAAAATAATGTATAAGCTCATTAAGATACCAATCAACATTTAAAATTAGTCAAGCTTAGCATAACCATAATTTGTGATTTAAACATATAAGGATATTGTAAATCAAGCACAATTAAAACATATATATATGTATGAAAAGAAAATACCAATTGAAATTGATATTATTGAAATTTGAAGCATACGTATATATATAAAAAAAATATGTATGAGTATACAAAAGAAATATCATGAAGATCATGTGTATTACTCATAACTATCCATCCTATTCATGCATATATTTAAATAGATTTTCAATAAGGCACACAAGACATGGTCGCCCAACCATCTGCCCTTAGAGAGTAGAAGTTTTCAAAAATAAGATTTGAAAATAATTGTTGATTGAAAACACTACCAAATGAAGGATAAATAACCAGTGTAAAGTAATTTTTGAAAAATTAGTTAAAAATCCTTCAATCATGAAAACAAATCATATATCTCATGAAAACTTGCTAAATACAAGAGAGTTGGCACTCAAAATTTATAAAACTCAAAAATGTGCTCATGAAACAGAATCAAGAGTAAACAAATAATGTGAGTGTACAAGAGTCATGTGATTAACATATTCATGAAAATAGTCAATGAGGCTCAAAACATCAAACATCTGAAAATCATAAAAATGTATTTTCATTAAAAACTAACTTTGAGGTATATGTATGTTCTATCAAAACTAACAATATACAAACATATCCCAAACACAAAAGAGTCTATAATAGAATTTGCGTGAAGTCAAGTGACTCAAGGGTATACATGTATATTTATTAGTTTTAGATAAGAATAACATATGCATGAAGTAAAACAGCATAAAGATAGGCAAAACAAGTATAAATGAAAGAATCATCAAAACTAGGTTATACATGTACATGTAATGAGTACAAATGAGCAATGAGACACAACATGTAATAATCAAGTGTTGCTCACTACTTGTACAAGTATATACACAAGTTTTAATGAAAAGTTCATCTAAGCAAGTATTCACCACATGAAGCTCAAAACCAAAACATGCTAAAAATATTTATACAAAAGCATGTAAATAAAATAGGAGTTTAGAGATAGTTACCAAACCAAATACACTATTCTCTAAGTCTCCAAACCATGGTGGTCTCCCACCAAAACTTTCTTGATAGCGGTGCATCAATTTTTTATGACCATCTAGCTCATGCATCCACCACCTAGGTACCAATCCTCTCACGTCATGTGAGAGCCCACACCTACATCAAACACAAGAGGTGAGAATTTTGGTACCCATTTTCTTTTGGGTCCACGGGGGTTAGCATTATTTGGAATCCAAACATTTTTATTTGCAAAATTTAAAGAATTTACTCTATCATAGTAAAATCTTGCAAGATGGCATTTGTGGTCACAAAATGTATATTTGTACACTCTAGCATGCATATGAGTGTAATCATGATGTGCAAAGTGTGCATATGTATGTCGTGGGTGATGTGTATGAACATGTGGAGCTTGTTTCTTTTGAAACAAGGTTTCCAATCTAGAATGATTAAATGCACAATTGCTCAAAGTTGAGCTCAACCAATTATTCTATTTTTTAAAAATTGAATCTCATTTTTATCAATGGTGGCATGAAGAGCATGGCAAGAATGAGAATCAACAACCTTTTTCTTTTTAGAAATATTTTCTTTTTTCTTTGAAATAATTTTTCTTTTTAAAGAGTTGTTTTCTTCCAAAGCAATCTCTTTTTCTTTTTCCACCAAATTAATTTTATTTTTCAAAGAATTATCTTCTTCACAAAGATCATTTAATTTAGAAGACAAGAAAATATTCTCCTTTTTCAAAAATTCATTTTCTTTTGAAACGTTTTCAAATTTATTTTGAAAGGAATCATTTTCTTTTGAAATGGACTCATATTTATTTTTCAATCTTTTATGGTCCTTTTAAGCAAATCATATTTTTCAAGAAGTTGTTGACAAAATATAGCAAGCTCATCATATGACAAGTCAACATCCTCATCAAGCTCAGATTCGGAATTTACCTCAAGGGGGTTATCCCTTGGACCATGTAGCATAAGTTGGAAGCATTACTTCCATCATCCGAATCACTCCCCGCATAATATTGCTTTTATTCGCCAAGAGAGACTATAGAGTTCCATACTATAAAAGCTGAATCAAAGTTAGCAACCCTACATAAATAATCATCATTTAAGATTGATTTTAAAGCATGGATGGCTTTTGAGTTAGCCTCTAGATGTTTGCCATTTAAACAATATGAATCTTTAATAGTGCAAGATAAACATGAATGCCTAGGGCTTTGAGGTACATTGACATCTTAAATTTTCAAGTTTGGATGTTAAGAATGTCAAACATGGGACGTGTCATGAAATCCATATGTGTATAAATAAATATTGTGATTAGCTAAAAATAAGGATCTTTAACTCTAGGTTGTTAGACTCAAATCAAGAGCACCAACCTCTGATACCAATTGAAATCACCTAGAGGTGGGGATGAATATGTGACTAGCTAATCTAATGATGAATAATGCGGAATTAAAAATTATTTAAGCAAATAAAAACTATAATGCTAAACACACAAGATATAACACAAGAGTGTAGCCGAATTACTGGTGAAGGGCTCTGGACTATCTCCTCAAGGTTCCTCTAGATAAGAGTTGAGGTACCGCCATGGCTCTCTTAGTTGAATACAAGTGTGAGCAAACAATCCAAGCATATATCAATAAGGCACAAGATATATCAAGCATATAAAGATAAAAGCAATATAAGTATTCAAGATAGAAATACAAGTGAGAGATAGAGATAGCAATCGCAAACACGGGAGATTTGTTTCGAGGTTCGAGCACCCTGCTCTACGTCCCCGCCTTCAACACTATGAAGAATTTTCAATAAAAACGATCCCAGCGAATCACTCGGTGCCGCAACACCTACAAGGAGTTCTCACTAGAACTCTTGGACTTACTAGTCCCCTCACTTGTCCCCGCAAGAACAACGCACGCAAGCACACTAGCTTGCCGAGGCCGCACCTCTACACCGAGCTCCCACAAGAACTCGAAATAACGCGAACCCGCAAGTTCGCCAACTTAAATACAATGTAGAACACTTGGTGACCTAAACACTTTAATCACCTAAAAATACTCTCACAACAACTCTCCTATAGGATTGATATAGCAATGGAAGCTCAAGTATGTGTGAGAAAACTAGGATGGATTTTGTGGTGAAAAACTCAAGAAATCTCTTTTGCAAAATACTCTTGAAAACTTTCCTTTTGATATGAAAGTTTTAGCTCTAAAATAGTGGAGATAAACACTTAGAAAGGTAGAAAAAATTAGCTTGAAAACTCACTTTAAATCTTGTTAAAAACAGTCCAAGGGAAGCCCATTTATAGACCTCCAAAACTAGCCGTTGGGGTCCAAATCAGCAGCTGACGCTGCTGTCGGTCGACCGCCAACAGTCAGATTTTTGACCGTTGGGAAAAGCGGTGACCGGATGGTCGACCGAAAATTGGGCATTGACCTAACTGTCGACCGCCCGGTCGATCGGGGCCATTTACAGAGAGCAGAGCTCTCTGGCGGTTGACTGTGCGGTCGACCGGCCCTTGGCTGTGTACGTTTGTGCACATCGATCGACCGCCCGGTCGACCGACTTCTGGATCGGTCGACCGGCCCGGTCGACCGCCAGAAGACCTGGTCAGCTATGTATAGGGATTAAAACTTGGTCTTTTTATCTTTAATAAAATCCCATAAATTCTCATAAATTCTATAAAATTAAATGCATTGATATACTTTGATATGCAAACATGTTTGATTAAAAATCAAAATATGTTACAAATATTTTGAACTATTTTTGTGATATAGAAATTTTGACTTAAACAAAAATATGTAGTTTTCAAAAACAATCTCTAAATTGAAAAACAATTTTTCTAAAATTTCTCCAAATATAAAAATAAGATATTTTAAACACTTTTGAAACTTAGTGTGTATGGATATGATCCACTACACATATGAGATGAAATATCTATGTTTTTAACAATAAGCTCTAAATTAGTTTTGATAAAACACATGATATTTAGAAGCTTAAAGACCAAAACGGTATTTTCTAAAACACTTATAAATTTTGTGTGTTTGTATATGAACTTGAGCATTCCACCAACTAATTTTTCCTTTATATTTTATCTAAAATAAAATCCTATCACTTACAAACATGACACAAGTCTTCTTGAAAATCTTCTTCTCCTTCTTGACTTGGTCCAAACCTTGATTCAACGAGTTAGACTCCTCTTGAGTACTAGATGCAATCTTGATGCGCGAGCTCTTGAATCAACTCGTGCTAGATCCAAAACTTGATTTTGAATCCTTTGTTGAAGCTAAACACCAACTAAGATCTTGATCAAATATCTGATACTAAATAAATACAAGATCATTAGTACTATAACTACATGAGTTAATCATCATCAAAATTAGAGTGATGGGCCTTTGGGCTAACACTTGCATCATGATGTAACCAGCACTCGATGTCTCAATACTGATCAACTGTGATATGATCCAGAGAAGGAAGAGAGGAATCTTTCTTCGGGTTCTTCCAGACATCTTGAATCTAAAGTGGTGTAGATGTCTCAAGGAGTGAGTGCAACCTTTCACTGAGTGAGAGAGACTTCTTTGTACTCCTTTATTGTAACACTCAATCTTATTGTATAATAGAGCGTCTTGTATCACTTTCATATGTTTGAATATCAATAAAAGTGATACTTTTTCTTGTCTTCTTATATGTCTTGAATTCCTTTTTACATTGAAAATCAGACAAATAGAAGTAAGAACTCTTGACTTGTTAGAAATGCAATAATTAACTTAACAAGTCAAAGTTGGAGAAAAATTTCATTTCAGGAATTTAAGATTACTGTCAGAGGTGTAATATTAACTTGAAAAGAATGTGAGCTAGAGGTATAATATTAACTTGACTCAACGAAAATTTCAGCTTCATTTGGGAAGACTGAAAACATCACTGTCATAGGTGTAATGTTAAACTTGACAGTGAAGGTAATGCTAGAGGTGTAATTTTGAACTTGGCATTAGTCATCTCGACTTCGATAGGGAAGTTCGAGAGAAAGTCATTGTCATAGGTGTATTTTTAAACTTAATAATGAACTGGACGCTAGAGGTGTGATGTTAAACTTAGCATCGCTCATCTTAGCTTCGATATGGAAGCCTGAGGAAAGGTGACTGTCAGAGGTTTTAAATTGAACTTGACAACTTAAACACTGTTAGAGGTGTAGTGTTAAACTTAACAGTAATTTGTTAGAGGTTTAATTTTAACTTGACAGAATTGGTTTGCGATAGGAGCAATTTTGAAGACTTGTCATTCTATTGATGAGAATTGACAAGTGAAATTTGAAATGTCAGAGGTGTAATTTTGAACTTGACAAGAATTGGTTTGCGATAGGAGTAATTTTGAGAACTTGTCATTCTATTGATGAGAATTGACAAGTGAAATTTAGAATGTCAGAGGTGTAATTTTAACTTGACAAGAATTAGTTTGCGATAGGAGCAATTTGAGGACTTGTCATTATATTGATGAGAAATGACAAGTGGAGTTTGGAATGTCAGAGGTGTAGTGTTAACTAGACAAGTTTGAAGACTTATGACTCTATGTAAGGGAGCAACAAGTGAAAGTTTGTACTCGCTGGGGAGTATTGAAACTTTTCACTGTTAGAGGTGTAGTGTTAACATAGCAGTGATTGAGCTTGTGGACCTATCGTTCTATGGAGGAAAATTGGTAGGAGACTTTGATGGAAAATAAAATGAATTATCAGAGGTGTAATATTAACGTGACAATCGTTGATTTCCTAGGGACATGGGAGATTCGTCGTTATAGGTGTAATATTAACATAACAGCGGAGATTTTTAATGAGTTTCGTTGTCAGAGGTTTAATATTAACTTCACTGAATCTACTGGGCATCAGAAAATCTGGCTTTTCAGAGATTTACTGTTAACGTGACAAGTCCCAGCTCATTCCGTTGGAGAAATGAGTCCAGGTATTTTTGTGGCCCTATCATTCTATGGGAGAGAATTGGTAGGAGATTTTGAAGGAGGAGATGGGACCAAGTCCCTTAGGATTTTTAGCAAACCCTCAGCTATCAACGGATTTGGTGTGCCTTTACCAACTACCATTTGAGTTGGGCTAGCCATGCTATTCCCCTCAGTATGATGAGTTATCAAAGACTTATGTTGGACTTAAAAGCCAACATTTTCCTTTATCCTTAGCCGTCGGAGGCGTCAGATATTCATAGATACCCTAGAGAAGAGTAACAAGGCTAAAATCAATATCTTACATTTGGTTTCTTCTTCAATGTTTACATCATGCATCATGATGTAACTAGCGTTTGATCGGTTCGACACTAATCGACCGTGATATGATCCAGTGAAGGAAAAAAGCTTTTCTTTGATGTTCCCCCAAACATCTTGGATCTGGAGTTTTTAAAGGTGTAGTATTAACCTGATCAGGAGAAGAATGCTATCAAGAATAGTATTTCTTCAAGAATTTGCCGTTGATTGGCATCATAAGCGTGTCACCGTCTGAGGTTATAAGGTGATATGCTCCATTTGAGCAGACAGACTCTACTACAAATGGTCCTTCCCATTTGGGCTGAAATTTTCCCTTGGTCTTATGCGTCATCACCATTGGTCTTCTAACAGCTAAGACAAAGTCGCCTTTCTTGAAAGTCTGCTCCTTGACTTTCTTGTTGAAGGCTCTGGTAATTCGAGCTTGATAGAGCTCGATTTGCTGTTGAGCTTGCAAGCGTTTATCATCTAAAGCCTCCAGCTCTTGGAGTCGCAGTCGATGCTTCTCCTCATTTGTCATCTCTGCCGTCAAGGCGACGTGTAGAGATGGGATTTGAATTTTCAGTGGGAGTACAGCTTCACACCCAAATACCAAGGAGAAAGGTGTAGCTTCCGTCGGGGTTCAAATCGTCGTGCGATAGGCCCATAGGCATTCACCTAATTTGTCGTCCCAATCGCATTGGCTTTTGAGATGAATTTTTTTAGAAGTTTTCAATAGTCTTGTTGAAAGCTTTTGCAAGGTCGTTAGCGGCTGGGTAGTATGCCATTGAGGACACACACTGGATTCTGAACTTTTTGCAGAATCTTTAAAAAGCTTGGCTGATGAACTGGGACCCATTGTCATGAATGATCCATCGTGGCACACTAAAGCGGTAAATAACGTGATGTTTAATGAATTTAATCACGTCATGCGATCGGCGGTTCAGTGTTCACGTGATTGCATTATAGTAGAATTTAAGGGCTTTCCTTCTAATGGCTGCCGCCTCTTTGGGGTTTTAAGAAGAATGTACAGTGCATAGTCGATGTACGAGAATCGCCAATCTCTGAGTCTGGTCTTGTTGAAATCTCTAAAGCTTCTTTGACTTGACAGTCTCTTGTCGGCTTTTGGTGATCTTCAAAAGCGAATCTTAGGCAATACAGGTCATGGCTGTAGACAAGTATTTTCTCTACTGCTCCGGCTGGAAGAGCCAGCAAAGCGACGAGAGACACCAGTGCATCTGTATGCGTATTTTGTTGGCGAGGTATATGGTCGATGAAAAAATTTATGAACCTCTCGGCCATGTAAATAGTTGCGTTGTAGTAGGGAACTAAATCTTCATGTACGACTTCGTACTCCCGCGAACTTGGTTAACGATGAGCTTAGAGTCACCGTATGTTTCGAGATTTTTAATGCCAATCTCATCAGCGATTTGCATCCCGATCAAGAGAGCATTGTATTCTGCTACATTGTTGGAATATGGCTCGGTTAATAGAATGCTCGAGGAATTACATAGTTCTGTGGAGATACAAGTATCACCCCCACTCCTTCTACGACATGCCCTCATAGACCCGTTCTTGATGCACCGTCGAAGAAGAGCTGCCACACCTGTCCTTTGAAAGACGTCTGGGTCAAACAAACTTCAACGACCTTGTCTGAGAGATCCGCATAAAGTTTGGTCGCTCTCGGATCTGGATGTTCAGCTAGAAAACCTGCCACCGCTTGTCCATTCACGGCTTTTTATGATAGAAAGTGCATCTCATATTGGGAGAGCAGTATGGCCCATTTTACCAGTCGACCATTTAGCGATGATGGCTTTGTCATAAGAAATCTTAAAGGGTTGACTTTTAATATAACATTTATGGTTTGGCCTACAAAGTAGTGTCGCATTTTCTGAACGGCGAACACCAACGCCAAACATTCCTTTTCGATCGGGTTGTACCGATGTTCGGCTCCGATCATGGTTCTGCTCAGATAGTAGATTGCCTGCTCGTGTCCCTAATCATTATTCTGGGCTAGCAAAGCTCCTAAGGAATGATCCATCGCTCGAACATACATTAGGAAAGGTTTTCCTGAAACTGGAGCTGTAAGGATGGGTGGTTGCGTGAGGTATCGTTTGATTTTCTCGAACGCTTGTTGGCAAGCATCGTCCCAAATGAATGAAACACCCTTCTTCATTAATCTGGTGAAGGGTTGGTATCTTCCCGAGAGATTTGAGATAAACCTCCAGATATATGCTAATCGCCCTTGTAATCCTCTAAGCTCCTTGAGATTCCTTGGAGGTTACATCTCCTGGACAGCGCGGACTTTCTCTGGGTCGAGGTGGATTCCTTTGAATGTCACCATAAATCCTAGGAATTTATTGCTGGCTACCCAGAGGAAGGATTTGGTGGGGTTCATCTTCAACCGGTGTGACCGTATGATATCAAATACTGTCTTCAGATCTGCTATGTGATCGCCCTTACCACGGCTTTTTACTGCAATATCGTTGACGTAGCACTCCACCGTTTGCGTATATGCTCATGGAAAATTGCATTCATAACTCTCTGGTACGTTGCCTCGCATTCTTTAATCCGAAGGCCATGATAGTATAGCAATCCACCCCCAGTGGTATCCTGAAAGATGTATGCTTTTCATCATCAGGGTACATTTTGATTTGATTGTATCCTGAGAATCCATCCATGAAGGGCATTCCTTCAAACTCACACGTATTGTCGATCATGACATCGGTGATTAGGAGGGAGAATTCGTCTTTAGGACAAGCCTCATTTAGATTGCGGAAATTAATGCAAACTTGAATCTTTTCATTTTTCTTGGTAACGGGGACAATATTGGCTACCCAATCGGGGTGTTGTTCCTCCCTGATGAAGCCAGAGTCTATAAGCTTTTTGACTTCTGACTGGATTACTTCCATTATTTCTGGACGGAACCGTCGCTGCTGTTTGACTGATTTGCGTCTGAATTAATGTTAAGGCGATGCATAGCCACTCGAGGATCAAGTCCAGGAATGTCCTCGTAATTCCAAGCGAAAACATTTATATACTCTTGCACGAGAGATATCAGATCTTCCTTTTCGGAGGATGATAAGCTTTCATTTATAAAGATGGGCTTGGGATTGGCCTCGTCTCCCACATTAATCTGGGTGGCCTTATCCTCCGCGGGTGGTACGCGTTATTCGAAGCGAATATCCCAGAGAGTGTTTAGGTGTTTGATCCAAGGATCTGTATCCGACTGGATCATTTCTTCATCTCCATCTACTAGGTGGCTTGTTGAAGTCATATTTACTGAAAGTTCTTTAAAGATATTATCGACACTGACGTCTGACTCCCACGATCATGTGCCTGACGAGCTGTAGTGATATATTGACTCTTCGTACTCAGAGGCTGGTGGGATTAGAGTTCACACATAGCCCAACCCCCTGCGAGTTTGATGATAATAATCGGGGTCTTTCCTTTTGGAACGAAGGATCGAAGCAGCGTCCTCCGTCCTTTGCCGAAGTTCAAACTAGGGCCATTTGTTAGATCATACGCCATGTTTTCTATCATTCTGAGTACATTTGGCTCATAATAAGAGAATTTAAGGGATTCGTTCTCGCTTTCTGAGTCTTCTCGAGGCATCAATTCGGACTTATTCTTCCGAAAAGAATTGATTTTTGGCCTTTGCGTCTTGCTGGGACCATGAATATTGATTCTTGTGCATCACTGACATCTTGGTACATCGTAAGGGATGACTTCACTGGTACATGCAATGATGTCAAAGCATCTATCGCCGGCCACGGGTCATTATCCACATCGGTACTGGTGTCCGACGGCACTGAATCAGAAGCAAACACAGAAAAATAAGTCAAATTCAACTCTTCATTAATATACCACTCGCCTACATCATCGGTGGTGTTATTTACATCGAGCTTATTAATGCTCGTTACAAGTGGATTTAATTCCCAAAGGCATTCTTCTTCCGCCTCTGGTCAGTGTCAGCTTTATTATCAGAGTCTGGTTCCTCTGGCTGTGGATTCTCGTTCATTTCTAGAGAATCTTGGTATAGGAGGGAGTCCGTGAAATAGTTCTCTACCCCCTTGAATGGATGCCTCTCGGCAATCAACGTTCGGATTTTCCCATCCCTGTCAATATACTTCATGACTTGATGGAGAGTGGAGGGGACGATGGAATTACAATGAATCCACGGTCGTCCGAGCAGCAAATTGTACGAAGTGTCGACGTCAATTACATAACATGTCACTTCAGATCTTAGATCCCCAATTTGGCATTGAGCTTGATCTTCCCCATTGGGCACGTACCGTAAGCGTTGAAACCATAGATAGTAGTCTGGGTAGCACTCAATCGGTGAGTGGGGATACCTAAATGTTACATGACCCGGCGAGGCATAATACTCAACGCGGATCCTGGATCTACCTGAATGCGACTCACTTCAGCTGATCCAATGTACCCTGTGAAGTACAGGGGCCTGTGGCTCTTCCCCTTGACCTGCATGTCGTCTGGCGTGAAGGTGATGTAGGGGCATTTTGAGAGGCGTAGAGGCAGTCTTCTTTATTTTTCTTCTGTGGTCCAGCTGGGATCTGGGCCATGAATACTTCAGCGTCAGCTAGGGCTTCCCTTAGAGCTTCTCTTGTTGACTTTGACAGTCTTAGAAACTCATAAAAAGTGATCCTGGCCGGGATGTTGGCCAGTTGAGCTAACACATCAAAGTGGTAAGGTGCTGACGTTCCTTCTGCTTTGTCCTTCAAGAGAGCTTTAGAATATCGGAGCTCTTTCTGCTTCTCCACAGGTTACTTTGCGGAGGGCTTGATTGGCTCTGCAATATGTCTAGGCGGATTTGCCATTGTCCCGTCATACTTCTTTAAGTACGACTGTCCCGAACAGATTTCAGCCACAAGCGGTGCATTCTGCTCTGTGGCAAGGACAATCGGCTCCTCCTCTGAGTCAGTTAGTGAGGGAACATCAGTCTCTACTTCCCGGGAGGAAGCGCATATCACATTGCAAGGTGAAGCTTTTGCCTTGCCTTTCGACTTCCTGTTGGTAACAGTAGTCCACTATTGGCCTTCCACAAGGTCGGGATGGACCCACATAATTTCTTTCTGTGGTGTAAGGAGAGGTATAAGACCCTTCTCTTGCTGGTGATGCGGGTCTGTATTGACCATCCTTAGTTCCCCTTTTGGAATGGGAACTACTCCGGCTGGTGTTGGAGGCTGATTTCTGAGCTGAAGAAATGACGTCATGTTAGCTGTCACTTTCTTCCGCTCTGGACGGAGCTTGAGCACTTCTGCATCAATCAGAGCTTGAAGAATACCTTTGAAAATATAACAGCTATTGGTGGGGTGCCCCAGCATCCTATGATACAGACAGTAATTGGGATTGTCGGTCTTACCGACCTCCTCCGGACGTATAGCTTCAGGAAGCTTTAATCTGTTGCTCTTGTTGAGTAACTAGAACAATGAATCGTCGTGCTTATCCTTGAAGGAGTACTGCCTGTTGGCAAGCGGCTGGTTTGAAGAACCTCCCCCTCTGGTTGGCTGAGGTTTAACGGGAGATTTTGTCTCTGTTACCAATGTATCCTTCCTTTTTGATTGAAAAGATATTTCTGGCACGCGTCTTGTAGACTTTTCGGGTCTAGGCTTGTTTTCTTCTGCCATAATCCTGGCGATAATTTCTTCAGCCTGTTCGCCTTACTGGACCAATTGCTTTCAAGTACGGCTTTCGACAACTCCTATCTGGTCTAGGAGTGAAGTTTACAGGTTGTGGCGGCATGTCTCCACCAGGGTGGCCTGGGTCATACCGCTAGGACATCAGAGCGCCATATTCTGAAATCTTTTCACAAATATTTTGACTGACTCTCCCTTTCGTTGCTTTGTTGCCAGGAGAGTTGGCATGGTAACCTCCGAGTCGTCTTCGAAGAACCGTGTAAGGAAGAGCTTTTTCAAATCACTCCAATTTTTGATAGAGTCTTCAGGGAGTATCATGAACCATTTGAAGGCGAGTCCCTTCAGAGTACCTATAAACAAACGTGCCAGTATGACATCGTTATCTACTACATTCCCTGTTTAAGACTTGAAGTAGCAGATGTGTTGGTTCGGTAACCCTTTGCCATCAAAAGCCTGTAGAGTCGGGGCTTTGAACTTGGGAGGATATAGGACAAGATCCCATTCTGTCAGGTACAGCCAGACTACTCCTGCTTCTTGGAAACCTTTTCGATTGGTAAGGGCTTCTAGGTGCTGTTCTAATTTACGTATTCTTTTAGAATGAATACCACTGTTCTCTGGATGGCCTCCGTCTTTAGATGAGGATTTAAACGACTCAGAATTGGACTGTTTCTCCTCTTCTATCTGTATTGAAGACGAGCTTTCCCCTTCCTTCCGCTTGACTTTAGACTTTTTAGAAGAAGTTTTATCATTCGATTTCCTCTTGTCTTCTAGCAATTGAGCCAGCATCTGCTTGAGGGTATCGATAGATTCTTGTTGGGAAAGAATCATATTGAATTGTTCCCTCTGGACCTGGGCGTGCTGTTCTAGCCACCTGGTCATTTCCTCAGGAGTGTTCACCATATACACAAAGGCTTCCTTCTCTACAGAAGAGTTCCAGGCCTGTGATTCTTGATGGCAGAGTGTGATTCACTTATTTCGATGCCCTGAGCTAGGGCACTGTAGTCAATTGGGGCTATTGCACCAGTCCGAGTGCAAGTATGCTGGTACACTCCTTCTGGTTCCGTATCAGACTCGTCAGAGCTGACTGTCGGTTATTTTTCCCTACTTTTGCTTAGTGTAGTGCTTGGACCTGCCATGTTTACAGTGACTTCGGGGTATTCTTTGTCAGAGAAGGTTCTCCTTCTATAAGAACGGTGCCTTTTGGCCGACCGGGAGGATGAGGTTAATCGTCTAAATACCGACTGGTTGCTCGCATGTGAGCTGCAGTGACATTCAGAGAGCATTGCTGTGATGAGCCATTCACAGCAACAGGATGGAGCAACCTGATTAGCGCTCCTTTTCTTTATCAAATAATCTCTTAGATCTGTCGGAAGAGGATCAAAGAGATTAGACCAGGGTTTTTAAGGGCTTTTCAGCTTTTGAGAGCCATCCTTGCGTCGTGAATCTAAGACGCAGGGTTCTGAGACGCAGAGCTCACGTTCCATAAAATAGACGCGGCTCTCGCGTTTTGGCTTTAAAACACAAGTCTCGCGCCTCTGTTGAGAAGAGATACAGACCTCGTGCTGCTGATTGTCACATTTGGTTAGCGGCGGTTGAGACACGCAGACTTTCTGAATCCCGTGTTTGGTTGTAGAGACACGGGTCTCATGTCTCTGAGGACAGGCACAGATCTCGCGCTGCTGAACATCGCGTTTGGGAAGTAAAGCTTCAGAAATGAAAACCTTGTGGGCTTCGCACTTGGGTCTCCAAATGCGGACTTCGCGCTTCTGACGTAGTTCAGAAGAGACGCGAGCTATTGGACAGATTGCTGGACAGATAGTAGTTCCAACTTCTTGCGTCTGTAGTTGACGCGTACGTCGTCTCTGTCGACGTTCAGCATTCAAGTTGTGTCGTATGGGTTGTTGGGAACCCCTGGTAACCTGGGCTTAGGAAGAGAACAGACGAGAGCAGGCTGAACGCCAACAACGTGGGCCTTGCGGGTCTCGTGAGAGACATTGACGTGGACCTTACGTGTGACGCATTCGACCGTGATATTCTCCACGCAGACCGCATTCATAGAAGCCTTTGAAGGGATCTGAGAGCGAATCTCTGAGGAGACTTTGCAGTACTGCCGCGCCCTAGGGCTCTCTGACCCGAAAGAGAGAAACACTTCATACTTTGCCTGGTCGAATTCCACGATAAGCGATTCAACCACCTTTCCCATGCCGGTGACGTCACCTTGCGCCACGACTTGCTCATCAATAGAGAAAGTATTCCCCAGCGGAGTCGCCATCTCTTGTTTGGTGGGAAAAGAATTGAAGACGCGTGTAAATTCTTTATTTGACTGTAAAGAAAGTTACAACAGATCAATAATCCGATTACAAGAGAGGGAAGATATTAAGCTCAAATCTTTCCTTTGTTTAAAGCTGGGTTCTTGAAGTAGCGATGAAAAGTGAATCTTATTTTCTGTTGACCAGGTAAACGTCACGATCTTCTGGAATTTTCTCTTTGGACGGTGGGTGAAGTAACACAGCTTCTATCCAACAAAAAATCTCAAAGAGACTTAGGCAAGCACAAACTTGAACTCAGCAAGTTGTTAAAAGAGTTTCATTCTTTCGTATTTCTCAGCTAGAGGTTCTGGTCTTTCTCAGGCTTACAACTAAAGATCCTTCTAACCAAAAACTTCCGACCCCTTTTTCTGCAGCAAACTGAGCTATTTATAGGGGTTTCAGGGGTAAAACTGTCCCCTAAAAATACTCCATAATGGGGTTAACTCCCTCATTACGTGGGCAGTAATTGACCCAGTAATGAGGGCAGTTATAACTGAGACACAGCCTTTGAGCCTCGCGTTTTGTCGTTGAGGTAACGCTTGAGAAACGCGAACTTCGAGTTTTACGTTAAGCTTCATGTGAGACGCGGGCTTCGGGTTTTGCGTCTGGATATTGCATAGATGCCTGAGACGCAAGTTTCAAGCTCTGCGTCTTGGCCATTGCAGTGAGGTAGAGACGCGGGTTTTGATCCTTCACGGCTTTCAAGCTCTGCGTCTTGGTACTGCAGTGATACTGAGACGCAACTTTCAGGCTTTGGATCTTGATCAGTGCAATGAAGCAGAGACGCGGGTTTCAACCCTCACGTTTTGGTTCAACGCTAGTGGCTATGGTTAGCCTTGCATCTTAGACTCTGTTTTCTGATGACTTGTCCTCAGTGATTTTTGGACAGTCTACAGAATTCTTTATTTGACTGTAAAGAAAATTATAACGGATCAATAATCCGATTACAAGAGAGGGAAGATATTCAAGCTCAAATCTTTTCTTTATTTAAAGCTGGGTTCTTGATATAGCGATAGAAAGTGAATCTTATTTTTCATTGACCGGGTGAACATCACGATCTTCTGAGAATTTTCTCTTTGGACGATGGGTGAAGTAACACAACTTCTATCCAACAAAAAATCTCAAGAGACTTAGGCAAGCACAAACTTGAACTCAGCAAGTTGTTAGAAGAGTTTCACTCTTTCGTATTTCTCAGCTGGAGATTCTAGTCTTTCTCAGGCTTACAACCAAATATCCTTCTAACCAAAAACTTCCGACCGCTTTTTCCACAGCAAACTGAGCTATTTATAAGGTTTTCAGAGGTAAAACTGTCCCCTAAAAATACTCCATAATGGGGGTTAACTCCCTCATTACGTGAGCAGTAATTGACCCAGTAATGAGGGCAGTTATAACCGAGATGCGGGCTTTGAGCATCGCATTTTATCGTTGAGGTAACGCCTGAGAAACGCAAATTTTGAGTTCTACGTTAAGCTTCATGAGAGACGCGGGCTTCGGGCTTTCAGTCTGCGTATTGCATGGATGCCTGAGACGCAAGTTTCAAGCTCTGCGTCTTGGCCATTGCAGTGAGGTAGAGACGCAGATTTTGACCCTTCGCGGCTTTCAAGCTCTGCGTCTTGGTGCTGCAGTGATACTGAGACGCAACTTTCAGGCTCTGGATCTTGATCATTGCAATGAAGCGGAGACGCAGGTTTCAACCCTCGCGTCTTCGTTCAACTCTAGTGGCTATGGTTAGCCTTGCGTCTTAGACTCTGTTTTCTGACGACTTGTCCTCATTGATTTTTGGACAGTCTACATCGATCTAGTAGATTGCTAATCAGAAAATGCATTAAGTATGATAGATATTTTTATTTGACTGCACAACTCTTACGTCTTAATATCTCGAGTTATAGTTGTTAATCCTAGAAACTTTTGCTAGGTTATCTCTTCTCGTAGTCTAACCTAACCTTCTGATCAATTGTGCACACCAATTGTAATAATAAGGCACAGGATTTAACAATTTAACATATAAAAGATTTAAGCTTTATAAAACACATAGGAGAATTTGTAATCTTATATCTTCAATATAATTCCTACATCGTACCCTTAGTTATGAAAAATTAGTTCTAACTGTGAAAATAAAACACATTATATATTGAAAGAGATCATGAAATAGAATAAAATTAAAAGGAAAGTAAAAGAAAGGTAAGAGAGCACCAATATAGATGGAGCCTTGAAGACTTCCCTGCTGAAAGTACTCTGAAAATTAATGACTAACAGTAGAATTTTATTGATTTTCGCTCAAAATAAAATAGAGAATAAAAATTGTCTATTTTACAAGAGGCTTGGCGGCGTTTATATAGAACAGAAAGCAGTAAAACCCTAATTGAATACAAAACCTAGGTTTCTTAATTTATACAAATTTTTGGAAAAATTTTATCCATAAGCACCGCCATAGTTCGGCCAGCTGGCCGATAATTCGACTGGCTGGCTGAACTTCTTGCTGTATTGGCGCTCCGTTTTTTTTGACTCGTATTGACCGCTTAGTTGGCATTCCCGTTGACTGGTCCACGGCTGCTTAGCCGAAATATACGGGTGGGTGGCCGAACTCTTGGTCCATTTTAGTCCCAAATTTTTGTGATTTTTCTGATTTTACGTGAAGGCTCTGTTGAGATGTTTCAACTCTACTTCAGATCTCTGTTTCTGCATCTCTTTTGTTCACTTGATATCACCAATTCATCAATTTTTTCTCTTTTTCCCTAATTTGCTCTTGATCTAAAATTTGTAAAATAATACTAACAAAATACTCATACAAAATTAAATGTGATAAATAATAGACATAAAAGGTGATATAAAACGTGTATATAAAGCACACCCACATCACACCTGATAGTCCTCGAGCAAAATCCTAATCTAAAAGAAAAACTAAAAATCCTAAAAATAAAATCCTAATCCACTTTCATAGGACAGATTACACTTAACATGTGCAACAAGCCGTTAAACCTAGGTTACCCTAGTACATTGTGTTGTCTCGTGAGGATTTTCAGTGAATTATACCCAAAAAATTTGGTGAAAGAATTTAAAAGATAAGAAGAGATTAAGATAAAAAAAGATAACTAAAAATAAGGATAACAAAAAAAAAAAAGAAAGACAAAAATAAAGAACGACAAAATATTTTCGGAGTAGTAAGCATTACTAATTTATAAGTTCTCTAGTTACTATAAACTCTCATTATCAAGTTCAATCTCTTATCCATCTAATTTTTATAGAGATTTTCAAATCTTAGCTTATATCACCCTCCTTCCTTAGTTTTCTGATCATATGCATCTTTTTGAATGCGTATAGTTCTTAACTTGAGATTTTGATTCAAACTTATATACTTCAAATATATTTTTATTTTTTTATAAAAGTTTTGAAGTATTACCACCTCATTGCCCTTTAAGTACTTCTTTTTTTTTCATATATATAACTACTCTATTTCTCATTCTTATAAATATCAAGACTTCTTGAGGCCAAGCTACCTACTAATTGATCATTAGACTTATTAATACATTTTTTTTCAACTTACCTAACTATCTTTCACATAAATACAAAGGCTTCTTGAGGCCAAAGCATCTAGCTAATCAATAGTTAAGGTTATTATTATTATTATTATTTTAAGTATTAACTAATCCTCATTATCCCAAGCTTAAGCCAATGTGTAAGTGTAGATAAGATGCATATTCACATGGACAAATTCTAGATGGCAATAATATCTTAAAATTTTTCATCTCTACTCAAAGACTTTAAAATTCCATCAATTGATATTCCTTATCCAATTCAAGTTATATGGTTACTAAATCTCTTACAATTAGGTCAACTTACCACAAAAACTTTTTTTGGCAATAAAGAAAGAAATAAACAAACAAAAGAAAAATCCTACTATATAATTCCCTTTAAGACGCCTCCCTTTCTCTCCTATGCTGCTACTGCCTCCTTCAGAATGTGTCCTCCTAAAACGTGACTCTTCAGTTTTCTTCTTCTTCTACTCCTTTATCAACTTGTATGTTCTTTTATGCCCTCTTAAATTTAATGCATGAATGCACGATTATCTTCGGGTGGTTGTTAATTAAATAATTCATCCTCCTGCTCTTTCGATTTATTAGATGATGATGATGCAACTGGGACATGTTTTGTAGTATGAGAGGTACCTAATCAATTTGCACTGAAGCATTATAAGATGAAGAAATAGTTTCAACTTGAATACTAATTTTATCTTTTACAGCTTGATTAAATTCATCTCAAGCATCCATTCCTGCAAATTTGTGTGACAAGAATGGGTAGTGGTGTAAAGGTCATTTGTTTATTTTAGCGCTAGCAATGGTGTTCAATAGTGTGTAACACATGCAAAAATCTTTTTGCTTTATCTTCAAAATGTAGACAATATGTAAAACTTGGTTGTAAAAGGATGAAACATATGATACACCCAAGACATTACGATTTAACCGTCTACATAATGCATACACATTCCAATATACTGTTTTAGCGCTAATACCACCCCTTTGAGGTACCTTGCAATATTCTCCCATTAAATGACTGCAGTTCCCTAGGTTCTCCGGTTCTGGAGTACCTCTTTCCACAATAGGAATACCTGTTAATTCAGAAATAGTTTGTAAATGCAAGATTTTCATCTCCCCCCCCCAATTTACTTCAATTATTCCTTGATTCCTATCAATGTTATTTTCTGAAAATCCATCATAAAACTCTTGTACTAAGGTAGGAATATAAAATTTATAATTATTAGCATGTAACAGATAATAGAAATTTCTAACCCTTATTTAATCCAGAAATACATCCCAAATACTTCGAATATAAAAAAATTATACTCAGCAAAAATCTTAGACATGATGAACTTGAAAAACTGAGAACTGTAAAAGAGGAAAAACAAAGCACTTACTGTCCCTGAAGAATTTAGTGGAAAGATTCAGCCAAAGGTCGGCTACCTGGCCGAAAGTGCGGCTCCTTCCTGTAGAATACTCTGATTTGAGAGGTTGGACTCAGATTTGTGAGAAACAAAAGAAGGTTGAAGTTAGTTTATATAGAAGATGTATATACCCTTTTCCAAAACTACCCTTCATTTAAATTTCAAATTCAAATTTTGAATTCTAGAAGATCTTGAAAATTGAATGCTCATGGGAAAGATGAGGGAGTTTTGAAATTCGAATTTTGAAAATTTTTTTAAATTTTAAAGAGGATGAAATGAAGAAGATAAAAACAAGGAAAGAATAAAATAAAAAAATTAAAGAAAGATTTCAAAAAATTCAAAAAGAATCTGACCCTATCCCCATACCTAAATTATGCTATGTCCCCATGCATAAAATCAGAATTGAGAATCACTTCAAAATTTTCAAATTTGAATAAGAAATCCATATTTAAATCAAGATCATTATTTATCACAAAACAATTTAATTTTAAAAACTACATATCTTGGAAACAAATTCAGAAAAATAGATAATTTGAAAAGTGTACACCTGAAAGATTCCTGGTCAAATGCCTGCCAGAGTTTGGCCGGCTGGCCGAAAATTCGGCCACCGGGCCGAACTTCCGATTCTCTAATGCTCTGTCTTCTGGTTCTTATGTTGTGGTGAATTTGTGGTTCATCTGAGAGCATTGGATCAATCACAGAGAGGGATATCTGATATACAGAAGACACAAGTTAGTACTAAAGAAAATTAAAAATAAAAAATAATAAAAGTAAGTTAAAAAACTTGGGTTGCTTCCCAAGAAGCACTTTAAGTTATACTCATTAGCTAGACTTCCTGCTGCAAGTTTAAGGTGCCTCATCAAGGAGGAAGGAAACGTTGTGTTTAGTGAAGTAGCCTTCCATGTATGGTTTGAGTCGTCGGCCGTTTACCTTGAACGTCCCCTTTGTCGGGCTATGAACTTCAATTGCCCCATGTGGTAGTACTTGAGTTACCTCAAAAGGACCCGACCATCTCGAGCGTAACTTACCTAGAAATAGATGGAGGTGAGAATTGAAGAGTATAACTTTCTGCCCTTTTTGAAATCTCTTGACATAATATGCTTGTCATGCCATTATTTGGTCCGCTCCTTATAGATCCTTACATTCTCATAAGCATTATTGTGAAATTCTTCCATCTCATTGAGTTGCAACATCCTTTTCTCTCCCGCCACTCGCATGTCAAAATTGAGTAATTGCATTACCCAATAAGCCTATTGTTCTAACTCAACTAGAAGGTGCCATGCCTTATCATAGACCATTTGATAGGGGGACATCCCGATTGGTGTCTTGAACGCAGACTAATATGCCTATAAAGCATAATCGAGCTTTACTGACCAATCACGTCGTGACATGTTAACTGTTTTATCCAAGATGCGCTTCAGTTCTCTATAAGAAACTTTCACTTGGCCACTTGTTTGTGCGTGGTATGGTGAGGCCACACGGTGCTTTACTCCATATTTAAGTAAAGGGTCTTGAAGTGGTGATTGCAAAAGTGCTTCTCACCATCACTAATGATCGCCCTTGGTGTTCCAAACCATGTAAAGATGTTCTTTTTTTAGGAATTTATCACTACATGTGCATCATTGGAAGGTAAAGCAATGGCTTCTACCAATTTTAAAACTTAATCAACTACCACTAGGATATACTGATTGGAGAACGAGGATGGAAAGGGGCCCATGAAATCTATACCTCACACATCAAACAATTCAACTTCAAGGATGTTTTTGAGAAGCATCTCGTTACGCCTAGAAATATTTTCCATCGTTCAACATGTATCACATGCTTTAACATGAGCATAAGCATTCTTAAATAGCGCAGGCCAATAAAATCCTGATTATAATACATTTGTTGTTGTCTTGGTTGCACCAAAATGACCTCCCACTTCTCTAGCATGGCAATGGTGCAGGATGCTTTCCATTTCATTCTCGGCACACACCTTCGCACATTTTGATACACACAGTATATGTAGAGAATTGGATCATCTCACTAGTAGAATTGGATCATCCACAGTATCTGTTAGAAACTTTTTCTTACCTTGGCTTTTTCTTTCCTTGGAACGAAAGGTCAAGAGGAAAAGCTCCACATACTAAGAAATTTGCGAAGGGAGCATGCCAATGTGGTGAATTGACAGTGATACTTAACAAATATTCATCATCGAAAGCATCGTCAATGAAAAATTCATTGGAGTCCACCTCTTCTTACTCAATACGAGAAAGATGGTCTGCCACAAGATTCTCCACCCCCTTCTTGTCTCGAATTTTCAAATCAAACTCTTGGAGAAGCAAGACCCATCTTATCAACCTTGGTTTGGCCTCTTTCTTTACAAGCAAATACTTGAGGGAAGAACGATCTGTAAATACAATAACTTTGAATCCAATTAGATAAGAGCAGAATTTATCAAAAGCAATTACCACAACAAGCAATTCTTTCTCCGTTGTTGTGTAATTTTGTTATGCTTCATTTAATGTCTTACTTGCTTAGTACACTACTTGACAAATCTTATTCCGTCTTTGTCTCAATACAGCTCCTAGTGCGTAATCACTAGCATTGTACATTACTTCGAATGGTAGACTACAATCTGATGGCCACTATGATTGATGCAGTGATCAACTTCTCCTTCAATAACTCGAATGCCTGCAAACAATCATTGAAAAAGTTAAATGGTGCACCTTTCATTAATAAATTGCACAAAAGTTTTGCAATATTTGAGAAGTCCCTAATAAATCGTCGATAAAATCCTACATGCCCTAGGAAGTTTCTCTCGCCTCTCACATTTGTTGGAGGTGGTAGCTTTTCAATAGTTTCAATCTTTGTACGGTCCACCTCAATTTCTTTTTCAGATATACGATATCCAAGCACAATTCCTTCCTTTACCATAAAATGACATTTCTCCCAGTTGAGGACCAAATTTGTATTTTCATATCTCTACAAAATTAGATTTAAATTATGTAAACATGTATCAAAAGAAGGGCCAAAAATTGAAAAATTATCCATGAATACTTCTATAATTTGCTTAACCATATCATGAAAGATAGCCATCATGCACCTTTGAAATGTAGTTGGTGCATTGCATAAACCAAAAGACATTCTCCTGTAAGAGAATGTACCATAAGAACATGTGAAAGTTGTCTTTTTTTTATCTTCAGGTGCTATGACAATTTGGTTATTCCCTGAATACCCATCTAGAAAACACTAATATGCATGGCCCACAAATCTCTCTAACATTTGGTCAATGAAAGGTAGTGGGAAATGATCCTTACGGGTTGCAGTATTAAGCTTTCTATAGTCCATACACACTCTCCACCCTGTGATTGTCCAAGTTGGTATTAGCTCATTATTATCATTTTTAACCACTGTGATGCCTCCTTTCTTTGGAACCACTTGAACCAGATAACCCAATTACTATCAGAAATAGGATAGATCATACCGGCATCAAGAAGTTTCAACACTTCTTTTCTTACCACTTCGTTCCTTGCTGGGTTCAAGCTGCGTTGAGGTTGAATCGAAGGTTTATAGTTCTCCTCCATCATGAACATGTGCATACAAACTGAAGGGCTTATACCTTTTATATCCGCAATTATCCAACCAATCGTTGTTTTGTGATCTCTTAGCACACACAAGAGTTTATCTTTCTCGTCACCTATCAAAGAAGAAGAAACAATTACTGATAGTGTAGAATTCTCACCTAAAAATGTATACCTTAGATGTTATGGTAACTCCTTGAGCTCTAATTTTGGTGCCTCCAGAATGGATGGTGGAGCTGGTGAGGTACTTGCTCCAAACTCTTCAATTTGTTGCCTCATATACTTAGGTAATGATGTTGCTTCCAACTAGTTCTCACACTCCCTTCTTTCAAAATCATCCTCAGTGATGGTTTCTGAATGAATGAGGCATACCTCAAGTGGTAATGTTGGGGTTTTATTCTCAAACACTTCTGTCATCACCTTATCAATTATGTCAATATAATGACATTCATCGTGGTTGGAGGGATATTTCATCGCCTCAAAGATATTGAATGTGACTTTTTCATCCTGCACACAAAGAGTTAATTTTTTCTGTTGCACATCATTAATGTATTGCCCGTTGCAAGAAATGACGTCTCAAAATGAGAGATACATCCATATCCTCCTCCATGTCAAGTACAATAAAGTCTGTAGGAAAGTAGAGCTTTTTCACCTTTACTAGAACATCTTCAATTACTCCTCTCGGGTATTTGATGGACTTGTCCGCCAACTGAAATGATACGCTAATTGGTTTTGGTTCTCCTAGCCCTAGAATCCTGAATACAGAAAGAAGCATCAAGTTAATACTAGCACTAAGATCACATAAGGCTTTTTAAAATAAGAATTTTTTATGGTGCAAGGTATAGTGAAACTCCCTGAATCCTAAAAGCATTGGAGGAAGCTTGTTTAGCAGTATAACACTGCATTCTTCATTCAACATTATTGTTTCATGATCCTCAAGTTTTCTCTTATTTCTTAGCATCTCCTTCATAAACTTTGCATACTTGGGCATCTATGCTAGGGCCTCTACAAAAGGAATGTTAATATGTAATTTTTTAAACATATTTAGAAATTAAACAAATTACTTATTTGTTGTCCTTTTCTTGTGTTTCTGGAAGAATAGAAGTGGGGGAACATATAGCTTAATAACTGACTTCTCTGTAGGGCCTTGCAGAGCCTGATAATCTCCCAGAGTTTGGCTACCTGGCCGAGATTTCGGCTGGCTAGCCGAATTTTGGTTCTGTATATCTCCCTCCTTCTTCTCTTTTTCTGAGTTTTCATCTCCAGTGTCTGTTGGAATAGAGTTTTCTTCTCTAAAGACTTGGTCATGTGTTAGGACTTTTTCACTTCTTAACGTGATTGCCTTGACGTGTTCTTTAGGATTTACCTCTGTGTTGCTTGGTAACGATCCCTGTGGTCGATTGACAGCAGACTCATTTGCACCTCTAGGTTATGAATTACAGCTGCTTGGTTCTTCAGGTTGGTGTCTATGGTGGTCATGAATGTTTGTGTGGCGGCGGCGAGGTGTTGCATTGTCTCCTCCAGGCTTGGCTTCTTCTCTTGTGGTGGTGGTGGCCTTACTTGCTGTTGCTGGAAGTTATTTGCCCTTGGAGTACTGTTGTAGTTATTGTTTTCACCCTATCCTAAATTAGGATGATTCCTCCAAGCTAGTGTGTACGTGTTCGAATAGTGGTTATTATTTTTCTAGAAGTTGTTCACGTAGTTTGCCTGCTCGTTTGAAGGGACCTAAAGTTGCCAACTTGCCCTTCATTGACTGGTTGCCCTGCAGCAAATTCATCATATGGAGGGTTTTGAGTTTGGATGGCACTAACATTGGTTGTATCGAGTTTCTTTGTTAACAATACAAGTTGTACATGTATTGCAGAGCTTGCGTCTATCTCATGTACCCCGGCTGCCTTCCTTGGCATCGCTCGATCTGATTGCTATTGGTAGCTATTTGAGACTATCTCCTCAAGAAGCTCGTATGCCTCATCACGTTCCTTTCCCATGAGTGCTCCTCCCCAATTATCATCTGAGTATTTGGATTCAATCTATTATAGAAGAATTGGATCTCCAACCAAGCAGGAAGTCCGTGATGTGGACTTCCTGATCAATCCTTTGTACCTTTCCCAAGATTCATACATACTTTCTGATTCAAGTTGAGTGAAAGTTGTGAGATCACCTCGTAGTTTTGCCTCTTTAGATGTAGGAAAATATTTTGTGAGGAACTTATTCGCCATCTCATCCCATGTTGCTATGGTATTCTTAGATAAAGAATTGAACCATGTCTTCGCTTTATCCTTTAAAGAAAAAGAAAAAAGTTTCAGTTTTATTACCTCCGGAGATACACCAATAATCCTTTGTGTGTCGCATATCTGTAGAAAACTAGAGATGTGTTCATTGGGGTCATCATGTAGGAATTCCCCGAATTGACATGTGTGTTGCACCATCTGAATTAACCCTGGCTTCAGTTCAAAATTGTTTGCTTGAATTGTCGATGCAATGATGCATGAATTGGCTCCAGTAAGATAGGGAACAACATAATCCCTCAAAGCTTTTCTCTCGTTTTATTCTGCCATTACTTTTTCTCGATCTCGTCTCTCCTTGAGCAAGCGTCTAAAGGTTTTGTCAATCCCTGGATCAGGTTCTATGAGTTTTACACTCCTAGAACGTCTCATCTACTAGTACAGTAAATTTGGAAAAAAACTCAACTCCGTTTAGAACAGAAATTCGGCCACCTGGCTGAAATTTCGGCTACCTGGCCGAACTCTATACTCTGTTGAGGTTGAACTTCCTGTAACCGGTAGTGAAAAAAAATTTTATATTAGATCTGCAGATAGAAATTCAAATCAAAACAGTAATCAATATTGTTGATATTGAAACTTATGTAATCCCCGACAACAGAGCCAAAACTTGATGTGAGGATTAGAATGGCAACTGTACCAATTGCTAACAAGTAATATAGAGTGAATAGAGTATCGTCCCATGAGGATTGTTGTTCAAGTATTAACTTAATCTTTCCTAATTCTATTTGAATAATCAATTTAGTTAGAATATATTGTAACTAAACTATTACTAAAAAGTTTGTTTTAATTATAAAAAGAAGTAGGGTAATGATTTCGGTAATTATAATCAGATAAAATATTATGCTTGTGCTAATTCATCCTATTTATGCTAACAATCAAAATTTCCTATCCTAATCAGTACTTTCTCTCAAATAATACCAATTCTATCTTCTAAATGTAGAATCTACAATCTCTCGATCGAGTAGATTGCTAGTCAGAGATGCATTAAGTATGATGAATATTCCTATTTGACTGCACAACTCGTATGTCTCAACATCTCGAGTTATGGTTATTAATTCTAGAAGCTTTTGCTAGGTTATCTCTTCTCGAACTCTAACCTAACCTTCTGATCAATTGTGCGCACCAATTGTAACAATAAGGCACAAGATTTAACAACTTAGCATATAAAAGATTTAAACTTTATAAAACACATAGAGAAATATAATCTTATATCTTCAATATAATCCCTACATCATACCCTTAGTTATGGAAAGTTAGATCATAACTGTGAAAATAGAACACATTATAATATTGAAAGAGTCATGAAATAGAATAAATAAAAAGGAAAGTAAAAGAAAGATAAGAGAGCACCAATATAAATGAAGCCTTGAAGACTTCCTTGCTGAAAGTACTCTAAGAATTAATGGCCAACAGTAAAATTTTATTGATTTTCGTTCAAAAGAAAAGAGTGAATAAAAAATGTCTATTTCACAAGAGGCTTGACGGCGTTTATATATAACAGATAGCAGTAGAACCCTAATCAATACAAAAAACCTAGGTTTCTTAATTCACACGAATTTCTAGGAAAATTTTATCCATAAGCACCGCCATAGTTCGGCTAGCTGGCCGAAAATTCAGCTGGCTGGCCGAACTTCTTACTGTATTGGTGCTCCACTTTTTGACTCGTGTTGACCTCTGAGTTGGCATTCCCGTTAACTGGTCCACGGCTGCTTGGTCAAAATATACGGCTGGATGGCCGAACTCTTGGTCCATTTTAGTCCCAGATTTTTGTGGTTGTTCTGATTTTGCGTGAAGGCTCAGTTGAGATGTTTCAACTCTGCTTCAGATCTCTGGTTCTGCATCTTTTTTGTTCACTTGATATTACTAATTCATCAATTTTTACTCTTTTCTTCTAATTTGCTCTTGATCTAAAATCTGCAAAATAATGCTAATAAAATACCCATACAACATTAAATGTGGCAAATAATGGTGTAAAAAGTGATGTAAAACATGTATATAAAGCACACGCATTAGTGAGCTCGTGCGCATTATGATGATCGGTGTTTCTCTCTTTTTGATTATCAGCACTCTTTTATTCTTGTTGTTTTCTTGATTCTATATATATCGGACTCAATTGTCATTCTATTTCTTTATTCATATGATATCATGTGTGGAAAGTTATATGTGTTATTGCGGTGATCGTAATTTATTATAGTAGATTTATATAACTTGTTCATGTTACTTAAGGCTTAACGCGTATACATGAAGTATTCTCCTTGCGTATATGTGTCGCTGACTCTCGTCGCGTTTTCGCTCTAGCATATTTTGGGAAACGGAGCGTGACAGTAATAAGATTCCCCTAATAAAATATTAGAGGGTAAATTAATTGCTTAAATGTCCAACATTTGGAAGTCAATTTTTCTTAGATCCACTTCCCACAAAATTTGTTAAAACCCCAAAACCTAAATCCAATTAATGTTCACTTAATTTCAAGTTAAAACATATTTATTTGGGAAACAATATAAGAGTTTGCCCAATTTTTGATAGAAATTTATAAATAAAAGATATGTATTGACATATGGATACAAGTGCAACCAAAATTTTAGATATAAGCTATTCCTAGAAACTAGGTATAGACAAAAGTACAAAGACCTCACTATAAGACATGAAACCTAGTATAGTTCAGCATTTGGCATATGTAAGGCCACTTTTTACCCTTGTACCCTTTAACCATGGCCAAGTGGTTTCCAACATTTTCTCCTAAAAAAGGTATTACATTTTTAAGACAACTAGAACAAGAAAAATACTAGCAAGTTTATAATGCTATATATATGGAAAGAATTCTTTAGTCTACAAAAGGAGCGGTGATTCTTGGGCTCTAGAATTTGTACACCAAAGGGGGTAGTCTATCTAGTTACCAGCTACTATTGGCATGAGATAATGACTTGAGAGCTCATCAGTTAGTAAAAATCTAAGTTTGTAGGCTTGCGATCCTGTCCCTATTGTTAAGATTCATGGTAAAAGAACGCTAGATTGATTTTGAGTGTTTCCCTTATTTTGGAACAATGTACTTGTAGTCGTCGGGTACAAAAATAGTCGAAAATGTTCTGGTTTCCTCGAAATATTCTACTGGAACGATTACTTTTCAGGTCAACTCAGCAGTTTCAATCAGACCCCAAACATTTAAAGAGTTCTCTTAATCACCCAAAATGTTCTAGTTCTAATAAGATATTCTACTAGAACAATTATTTGGGTTTTGATCAAAAACTTTCAATTGACCATTAAACCCTAAGGGTATTTTTCATTTTTTTCCCCCATCTTTATTTGATGATAAAATTGGTCACTGAGTTAAACTTTCAGGTCAGATTCATCTTTTCCAAAAGTATAAATTAAATAGACAAATAAAGTAGATACTGATCAAATCTATTAAGTGTGCTTATTCATTGGAAACCAAAAGGATTGGGATTTGAGTTTTCTCATGTTAATGGAGTAAAATCTCTGACAAGTGAGACAATTGGCTTCAGATTCTAATATATCCCAGTCTTTGCATTTGTTAGCCTACATACATGTCTCATCAACAGGGACCTCACTGATAACAAAGATTAAGATAATAATTAACTCAAAATTCTTAAGAGTTTTTACCAACTAGAATTGTTTATCAAAAATCAAAAGATGCTGATGAAGATGAAGAGTCATTAGGACTCTCTTTATCATAATTAGCAAATGGATAGTGATGCAACTAGGAAAAGGTCATCGCCGTTATAGGCTTTAATCTAGATTCTTAAGCGTTAATAAAGAACGAAGATCCATTAAGACCTTACACGTCTCCTCAGTTGCAAGAATCATTCAACTCATTAGTCGATAAGATCACAATTCTTGAAGGAAAAAAAAAAAAAAAGAAAAGGAAAATAATTCTGTTGGGAGTTCATAACAAATTCATTTGACATGCAATGAGATGCGCGGGGAACTTCTTTTTATCATGATGACCAACTTCTGCCGAGGAATATGTTTTGCGATTAAGCACTAATCGCACGAGTAATGGCTGATTAAGATGCTTGTTCTTTGTGAAGAGTGAGGTGGGAAAAAGAATATTAGAGGGTAGCATTAGTTTGTGCCTTTTCCTATCTGGCCTTTCTTATTAGAGAGTAATTACAAGAAGGAAATAGTACAATCAAATCACTTTTCATTTTTCAAAAGTGTTTGATTGTGCATAAAGATGCTCTGTTTGTGTGTGTGTGTGTGTGTGTTTGTTTGTTAGATTATCAATCAAAAGAAAAGGGAGGAAAAAAAAAGAAAGAATAATGCCATGGAGAAAAATCCAATTATCATGCGAGAAAAATCCAATTGTCTCTGCCCTTTTACCAACCAAAGTTTAGGGACATGGGGGAGTTCTTAGGATAAGCATCTAGATTGAAGCTGAGATGATAGGGGAGAGAAATTGAGAGGTACTCTTTTCTTAGGGGTCTTAATTTCAGACAATTACTAAGAACTTTCGTCTGATTTCTGAAAACTACCAAAAACTTTAACAAACACCAGAAGATCACAGAAAACACAAGAAAACAATTCCTGATGCAGATTGGATACACTTTGCACCAAAACATACACATCATCTGTTAGAGTCACCGATAACTGGATTAACAACCCATATCTCAGATTACAGATGGACATCACTTTGTTGTGACTACAATAACATTAGATTACTACAAAAAGGGGTTAGATGGAAGATAGTGAATGTTATGCTTTCTCTGCATCAAACTGTAGCCCCCAAAAGAAAGAAAAACCTTGTGAAATCTGCAGATGGCTCGATGCGGCTCCATATTCATACCTCATTCTTCACAAACATCCCAAAAAAAAAAAAAAATCTAGATCATCGAACCTGCGAACCAAATACTCAAACCTGACCATTAGCATACGCGGAACCATCTCTAGTACTCGCTTCCTCGCCCATCCCAACTTCGGCCACAGCAGTATCAACAAGCGACTGGCAAGAGGAACAAAATGGTTAGGTAGATGTTAAGAGCAATCAAGACTCGCATCATGTCATTTTAGAGGCTAAGCAACATGCACTTTCGCATGCTGATTGCATAAAAGCTCTTGTGAATCTTCTTACGCCGCTTGTGATAAATCTAGTTTTTTCCAATTTATTACATTTCAAAATTTTGAATCCTCCACTCATTTAAACTGCAACATGGCCCAATGGTATTTGATATGCAAGTACAATGTCATGCAATGTCCAAGTATCAACACACCAATGCTTCCGTTAATTGTTTATTCAAGGCATTCATATAATATTGTGTCAATTTTTGCGAGAAAAATGAAAAAACATTCAAAGGACAAACTATCATTAGCATAACACCAACTTACAAAGGACTGCAGATGACTCCTCTATACGTCCTAAAGATAGCCTTTCTTCCCTAGAATAAACACTAGCTAACTCCCAAATGAAACTTGGGACAAAGAAGGATGATGGATCGTTTATTTATGCTAACATAACATTGAAATAACCAATTGGAATAGATAGATTCTGGCTGTCGAATTTGCCCAGCATTGAAAAATCAGTAAGTTTAATATTTAAATTTGGATTCTTAGAAATATCCAATGGATACTTCTAGTAAGTTGAATAATTTCTATATCTCTATTTCCATGAATTTTTTTTCCATATATAGAGTAATATCTAATGAGAATTTATATAGGATTTCTTCATAATTTTCAGGATTGAATACGAAAAACAAATTAGACAGTCTTAGACTTTATTTAACTAATACCAATCTAAGAGCATATCTGACATTAACTCTTTTTTACAAAACTTGAGCCCTTATCTACAATTCTACATAGATACAACTTTTATCGCTCACTATTACACACGACAACTCATCAGCTCCGGTTCTGCATTAGTTTGAAGAGTAATTGTTGCAAGTTGCGACCATGTGTGTTAAGAGGTTGCACTGCAGTGGTACTGTAGCAGGTACAGTCGCACAGATTTACTACAGCCCGATTCAAGTGTGTGGTACACCTTAGTTTGATATGTACATATTTTGAATTAAAGACTCATGCAGAATTATTTGTGACTGTCATCTCAAACCTTGGAATTTACAATGTGTCTAGTTTAATGTCTCTGTGTTATTTGTCTATAAGTCAAACACCGTTTGTACCAATATTATGGCAGGAAAGTCCTCTTACAAACATGAAATTTGGCATCTATCATGAAGTGGTATACTGGATCAACTGCAGCAAGCCAATTGATAACATATTTGATATCTTCAAGCTTTGATTATACAATAATGTAGTGGGGAAAACAAGAAATTGATTCTGACCTTAAGTTCTTGTTCAGAGCTTTTGAGCCTTTCACTATAGTCTTGTGCTTGTAGATAACATCTATTCAGCTGCACAAGGTAAACGAATGCAGAATTAAGTCCAGGTTTCCCTGTACACCTTATAAACTGCAGCCCTATTAATTTCAAAATTGTGGATAATGATCAAGAGGATCATCTACCTTGGCGAGCAGAGTCTGCCGCTGTGATGTGAGCTTCTTTGCACCAGCCAATGCATCCTCTAGTTTCTGCATATTTAAAACAGCTGGCTTTCAGTTTTTGCAAGCTCTTAATGGTCAAATACCATTTATATCCTATGAAATAGAAAATTGAATGCACTTGTTAATCATATAAATTAGAAAGAAGTTACCTGGCATTTCTTTTCTAAATCAGACACAGCCTGCTCGCGCTCATCAACCTTCCCATTTATCAGTTTCAGCTGATACAGTAGAAGAGTCAGTTCCTTCTTAATTTCAGTAAATGTGCACTAACACGCATAGCCAACACAGTCAGATGCTCATATCCAGATGGCTAAAACACTATTTAGTAACGGCATATCTAGAAACAAAATGATGCTATATAGTAAGATTTGACTGTGAGGCCCAAAAACAACAATGCATCATTTGAAGAATTCTTCAAAAAATCTGGAAAGTCAACTGCATAGTTTGGAAATATCACAAAGAAAGCTGAATGTGGATTCAAAAATGAATTGAACAATGGTTAATGAGAAAATGGCAGGCTGCACTATACCCTCTGAGCAAGCTACCAATAAGTTTAAAAAATAAGTAGAAAAGAAAAGGATAGCTTCCCAGATACATTAAATTTGTAGAAGAAACAGGGAAGGAGTTACCAACCAAGAGATCTATGCTACTCTCGAATTACAGTTTCAAGGATGGAAATGAATGATGAATCAGTGCAAAAAGTGGAAGCAGAAAAACACAATGCTTAAAGGATATGAAAAAGAATTCTATTAAGGATTGGGGATACAAATCTGAAAGAACAAATTTTCAGAAAATGAATGCCTATAGTCACAGGTCTAAACCAGATATATCTAAGAAGAATAATAATAATAGTAACCTTTAAAAATATCCAAAGGAGATGTCCAAAAAAATGTACTAAACTATATTTGTATACAAGTAAAATATAAAGAAACCATCACATTTTCTATCCATTTTCTTCATGTCTTGCAATGCATTTGGGGATTTCATCATGTTAGACACGAGGGAATAGTTAAAATTGGCTGCATTCACAGCCTACAAAAATTTAAGCCATAAGGTTTGCTACTATTGTATATTTAAATAGCAGAACCCACAATACGGAGAACTATTTCTTTTGCATAACATAGCTGACAAATATATGGTTTTTGACAGCAAGAAGTATAAAATTATTTTACTACTGGATCCGAATATACACCTCATTTTGAAGCTCCTCAGCCTCTGAATGGATATCTCCAATTGCTCTTTCGCCTAATAAAAATATCAGAAAAAATTGGAATCAATAGAGTTAATGGGTATTGCTTGAATAGTTTAAATGAGCCAAGAATTATGCTTCTTTTACCTGGTCATGATATTCATCACTGGAATTTGATGACAATTCTCTGCTCTGACGATCATCAAGACGAGCACTGTAGAACCAAGAAGCAAAGATACAAGAAAATAACTCAGTGCAGAAAAGTTTTTGGCAAGAAGACTATGCAGCAAAATTTAACTTCCAAATTACACTGAGGATAAAACATAACACAGTGCTAACAAGTTACTTTAGGTACATTATATTAGAGTTTCATTCGCTGCACTAGGGGTGGCAAATGGTAGGGTCAGTTTTTAGGTTGTCATTAGCAGCTCAACCCATTTGACCCTACCTGTACTCACTACCAGAGTACTCTTTTCAAAAAAGTGTGATAAAAGTGGTAATTGAAACACAAGCCACCCACAAGACATTCTCAGAAACTAACCATCAAGAAACTTTCTTTTTGTGATAGTAGTTGCATTAACTTATAACATAGTTATTGTATACTATGCACCAAAGCATTTTGGTTTTAGAAGAAAAGTTTGTTGACTTTGGACCTCTGCCTATTGTGAACAAATGCAAGGGACTAGCCACTGGTTTATTTGTTGTGTGTGTGATACATTAACTTACAGAATATATAAAACGAAATTATACAGATCATTTTGGTAAGGGTAAAATGGTCATACCCATACCCATACCTGACCCCTTTTAATAAATGGTTGGGCAGGCTTACCTATTTATGACATGTAACTACCCATTTAACATCAGTTCATACCGGTTACTCCAGATGGGGTTCAGGTCTGGTCAAGATTGCAACCCCTACAATGCATAGCTTATAAACAATAAAAAATGGCTTATTGTATTACATACAACAAAGTAAATCTACAACTGCCATCTCAAAAACATTTCAACCAAGGTTTAAAATCTCGCACCAGTATCATTGTCAGCCAAAGATTTATATTTTGTAGTATAGAATCACCAACATCGGCTGTTAATATCAGCAATATCAGAAATATCAACCTTATATTGGCAATATCATCCGATTTTGTACGACTAATATCATCCCGCGTGCATACCTCAGAACCAATACGATCGGAATTGGTCAACATTGGAAAATTGAAACTCCCAAAATCTTGATTTCAACCTAAAATTCCTAGAAAATTGAAACTCTACTGAAATCCTAATAAATATTTTAACATTCTAGCTATGAAAAAAATAATTCTACAAAAAGAAGGAACTCAAGTTTACTATCATTCCTTGAGATCATGCAGTGCTAACCAAAGATCGGAATTCCTTCATATTATAGAACTATAATTTAGTGCAAGGTGCACACTAATGTCCATCACTCTCTGTATTTAATAGTTCTTTATGGACCGCATACAGTGCTTATTTTCTAGGCTCTAGGCATTGTTTCTACTGATGTATCTCTCCCTGATTCCTCTTTTCTACTTCTTCAATAGCATCCTTTTCAGAATACTTCTTAAATTGATATTTACTTTCAGATTGGTAAGTATAAGGTCTGTCCCATATCTTTTTCTCCTCCTAGAGCTGCTAGGATTCAAGACTATGTTCATTAAGGAGACATTTGCCATGGTGTCGTAGAAAAAAGACATCACTGAATTGATTGAAATATTACATAAATTTTTCTGTTAATTCTAATTTCTTCTTAAAAATTTATTTTGCATATGCTCAAGGCCCAGCCAGTCTCAATATAATGAAAACAATCTAACAAAACCCTAGATTACAGATACTCTACATTCTGTAGAGCTATTGTCCAGTGAATAAAATAATCTCAAGTTTCAAAGTAGGCAATTTCACCTCTCCCAATACCAACAAGTTCTGTGGTTGCATAACATTACAAGGGATTTCAACTTTGATATTAAAACAAATTGGTTCTCTAGGTAAAACCCAAGCACAAGGAGGTCTTCTTGCTAAACCAAGGACAAGTAGAGAACTACTTTGTTATTTTCAATTCTATGCAGATGGTTTCCCTCAAGAGAGAGCAAGAGAGGTTTCTTCTATCATTTATGTATTTAATATTTGGAGAGGGGCTAGTAAAAAGGTTTTCTGTGGATTGAGAACCCATAGGTAATTGGTTTCACTCAAAGCAAATGTGTTTTAAACTGCAAAGAAAGAGAAAACAATGGTGAATTTTGATTGCACTCAAAACCAAAGGAGGAGACTATAGTGAAAAGAGATGGAAAGAGAAATAGAAAGAAAAAGAAGAAAAGGAGAAAAGAGATGAAGGCGGTTTTCACTATAAAGGAGATTTTCACTAGAAAAGGAGGAGATGAAGATGAGTAACAAGTGGCAAGGAAGCAAGAAAGGGAGGGATATACCTCTTCAGGAGGTTCTTGTGAGGAATTAAGTATCTTGTGAGGAATTAAGAAAATGAGGTCAACCCAAGATTGTGTTTGCTTATGGGATTTGAAGACAGATCTTCGAAGTATGCGTTAGTCAGACAAAATTGTACAAGCATCGGTGCATGAGGTTCTGAAAGGAGGGAATTTCAAATTATCCCATGTTGGCTTGGTCATGTTTTTTAAACCCATGATCGGAATCTGTGAGGACCAATGCAGCAATGCTGAACTTTAGGAAACAGGAGGGGGGGTTGTCAAATTGGAATTGACAAAAAAAATCCCTCAGACATTGTAAATCATGGAATATGCAGCCGCATAACAATGGCCAAGAGCATATCTGGCTTAATAAGCCATAAGCGACCAAACATGTGGCATATTGTATTAGAAGATTTGTGACAGTACAGAGGCCTAAAACCTGACATGTTTGTAACTTAACATCGGTGGCCATTTGTGTCAATTGGTCAATATGTTATTATTACTAATTAGTTATTACATGTTACTTTGTTGCAGCATCCGTTGTGATGATTTGACTATTGACATTCAACATAGTTCTCATATTTGAGTTATTGGGTAACGTAGATTTCGAAGTTGCATTGACGTTTTTTTAAAATTATTACTCGTCACATTTTATTAATGTGCCTGTTCTTATGCTAATTGTTGTTAACTTAGATGTTGTATGTGCCTTGAATTAACCAGTTGTTAGTTTTTCAACTCTCATCAGTCATAAGTCATGCATGAGTTATTACATGTTACTTTGTTGCAGCATCTGTTGTGATTATTTGACAATTGACATTCAATATAGTTCTCACATTTGAGTTATTGGGCATCGTAGATTTTGAAGTTGCATTGAAGTTTTTTAAAAATTATTCCTCGTCACATTTTTTATGTGCCTGTTCTTATGCTAATTGTTGTTAACTTAGATGTTGTATGTGCCTCGAATTAACCAGTTGTTAGTTTTTCATCTCTCATCAGTCATAAGTCATGCATGCTCATGGGGAAAAAATATGGGCATCTCAGCTTTTCTACCATTTTTTTCTAATGCTTGAATTTTATATTTTGCAAAGGTTTAAAGATTTTTTGCATTTTCTGAATTTATTTTATTTTAATTTAAATGACTACCAAATATATTATCTGTGTTATGCAAGCATGCAACCAGTAAAAGCATAATGGTGCATGCTGGATTCATTAGCATTGCCCTCAGTTCGCACCATGAGCTTGTTTGGTTGCCTACAAGTGCCCGCAAGTGCAACTTTGCAGTTGTAAAAAAGTTTTTTCAAGTGTTTTATTGGCAATGTGAAAGTGTTATTGGGAAATATATTGTCAAATGTAGTGTTTGGTACAACTGTAAAGTAAATGGGGAAGTCAATTTCTATTGTTTGATAGTTTACTTGCAAGATCTGCTAAACATGACATAAATAATTAAATTCAAAACAACCCCTACTTAATTAAAAGGTAAATAAAAGATATTAATCTAATAAAAAAATTAATCTAATAATTAAAAAACATTAATCTAATAAACAATTAATCTAATAAAAAAATTAATCTAATAATAAAAGCATTAATCTAATGATAAAAAACATTAACCTAATAATAAAATGTTAATATAATAATAAAAAGCATTAATCTAACAATAAAAAATGTTAATCTAATAATTAAAATTATTAATCTAATAAAAAAGATTAATCAAATAATAAAAAATAATTAAATAACAAAAAATATTAATCTAATAATAAAAAACACTAATCTAATGATAAAAAACATTAATCAAATAAAAAAGATTAATCTAATAATTAATTAAACTAATAACAAAAAATATTAATCCAATAATAAAAATATTAGTGTATTAATAAAAAAATTGATGCAATAAAAATATTTATCTAATAATAAAAAATGTTAATCTAATAAAAAATACTAATCTAATAATAAAAAATACTAATCCAATAATAAAAAATATTATTCTAATAATAAAAAGATTGATCTGATAATATAAAAAGAATAATCTAATAAAAAATATTAATCTAATAAAAAATAATCTAATAATAAAAAATCAATCTAATAAAAATGATTAATCTATTAATAAAAAAAATATTACAAATGGGTCTACAATTGGACTTTACAAGTGGGTCTCTAAGTGGGCCACAAAATTGCAAATGGGTCTGCAAGTGAGCCACAGAGTTGCAATAAGCGAGTGGGCTTTACAATTCAAATTTTAACCAAACAAAGTAATTTTGGTTTGCTGCAAGTGGGCCTACTTGCAACAAACCAAACAAGCCCCATATGTACATGTAATTGGAAATAAAAGAAAATTCAGTTTGTGACAATCTCATTTACAAAAAAAAAAAAAAAGAAACACATCAATAAGTAAAATAGGAAGGACTGATAAATCACAGGAACTGAAACAAATTTCAGGAGTAGCCTCAAACCCACAGCTAGAGAGTTTTACATGTGAGAATAAAAAGAGACCTCTATTAGGATTTAGAAGTCTGCTTATGACCACTGAAGCATGTGAATAATTGCTCTACATTAAGTATAGAATTCAAATCTGGGTGCAATGATCAGGCAATACCCGGAACGACTTCAAACACCGGCAGATAAACATTTAGTGTTAAACTGAAATGATCCAGAACATACCCAAGTCTATTTCTTGACTGTTGCTCCTTATCTCTGCCCGCATCATGATTTTTGCTTTTATCCATTTCCCTGTCTTGGTCTCGATCCATATCACGGTCTCTTTCCCAGTCTCGATCATGGTCCCTTGCATGTTCTTGACCATGGACACTGCGATCCCGTCCTCGATCAAAGGCATGGTCTCTTCCTCGATCAAAATCACGCCCTCTCTCATAGTTTCTGTCCCTAGAACGATCTCGGGGACGCTCAGTATTCCTATCCCGGAAGCGCTCTCTGTCACGGATATGATCGCTGTCCCTGTCCCAGTCATTGTCCCTCCCAGCATCCCGATGGAAATTTGGCCTACCACCCCTTGTCCGAACTTCATTTACTCTTATAACTCTTCCTCCAATGGTCTATTTTAAGAGTTTGCAATATCAGGCAATAGCAATGAATTTGGTATGTTTTTTTTGTGGTCTAAATAAACCAGTACCAAACCTAATTATCAACAACTAATTTCAAAAGCATGGCCATTCGCTAGAAGTAGACATACCCTGCCATTCATGTCATCAATGGCATCCAGTGCAGACCTAGGATTGGTAAAGGTCACAAAGCCATAACACTTTCCCCCGACCTCGCGGTCATTAATAATCTGCAACTGGAAAATATGTGTTAAAAGAGATTGATATAGTACATGATTGTTTCCATGCCAGATTTAGCGAAAATCATATGATACAGGTACGGGGAGAAAATCTCAAGACAAGAAAGTATGGAATGATTGTAAACTTAACACATGCACATGAGTAAGGATGCTCCCATTTGCATTTTGGCTTGACTTGAAACTTTTAGTGATGACATTAGAAAATGGATGATGGACTATGCATTGAAACTAATATTAACAGACAGTCCATCATAATATCCATTAGCGAACTATGGGTATTATACATTTATGACAGAGATAGAGAGAGAGAGAGAGAGAGAGAGACCTAATCTA
Organism: Agave tequilana; assembly: GCA_038442645.1. NCBI lineage: Eukaryota > Viridiplantae > Streptophyta > Magnoliopsida > Asparagales > Asparagaceae > Agave > Agave tequilana. Next base: position 49,887 of record JAVJIF010018574.1, read on the forward strand.
CCACATGAATCAGAAATGACAGTTGATATACATGTAGAAGGAGGCTCATGAAGAGCCTCGTGTACAAAATTTCCCATTCGGAAAAATCAAATTAGGCTGTTATACCATATTTTTGGGTATAGCAGTCTATGCCTCTTGAGGCATAACATGAGGGGGGTACAATGACACATTATGTCAATTAGTGTTTGGGTGAAGGAGAACAAAAGTATAAACACTTGTGTGTGTGTGTGTGTGTGTGTATTATATTCTTATACCTGCCAAATATCCTAAATTTACATGGCAGCAGTTTATATCTCTTTGTAGTGGTCAGATTTTGACCCTTGTCAAGATCGTGACATATGTTGCACCGCATCAGGAGCGTCGCAAGCGAACAACAAACTCGACATGCCAGTTGGCCCATTGCGGGTCCAAAGAGAAAGCCTCGGGCCTTGCCCCGAGTCCACACTCGACCTGAGGTCCTTCTCTGACATCCATAACTGTCAGGTCCCTCTCCGACTACATCTATCTAAGATCACTCACCTAGATGTTCAACTTAGGCGAAACCATTTCACTAGTCGAAGGCCCCGACCCACACAACAAAGACCCTTCACGAAGACTCCCACCTCCACATTGAATACAGCTCAGTAGCAGGATTCCCTGATTCGTGGAGTCAGTTACCAAGTCAAATTATCCCCATGTTCTAAATGTTTCAGCACCCTCATTTCAGTTGGAGCAGTTATCAAGGTTCTAAATATCGGATATCGAAATCGTATCGGATGGGAGTTTTCATATCGGATATCGGGAGAGATATCGGGGATACGTGCGCATATCAAGCGTTCATATCAGACACTATGAATAATGAAATATTGATAATTAAAAGTTGGTTTAGAGTCATACATATCATCTACCTAATAAAAATGATGTAATATGCTTACAAAGACAGTAAAAAACAATGTACATTTGCACGCAGTCGTGCAATAAATAAGTTATTTCATATTGGGCAATATATTGGGCGATTTATCGGCCAATATCGAGCGATTTATGGGCCGATATTTGCCATTTTTTGTTGCAAATGATATGGCGAATGATTTTCCTATATCGTATCGGCAGAAGACAAAAAAAAAGAGATATCGGACGATCTTAGCTAAATCGGCCGATATTTAAAACAAGAGAGTTATGTATAAGGACAGATATCTTTGCATATCAATCTCAATAATCAAGCATTATAATCTGAGCAGTTAGAGGAAATCGCAACATGCAAATCATGCAGTTATGGAAATGCAAAATATCTGCACCACCGATTGGAAAGCCACAGGGCATTTATGTACTTGGAGGTTCATTGAGAAAAGGGAGGATCCAAGAAGTTGTAAAAATAATAATATTCAGCAGAACCATTGTAACATTGGGATACTATAGTGAATTCTCTCTCTCCTCCCCATGGTTCTTCCCAATTTGGGTTTTCATATAAAAATCTTTTGTCTCCGCCTGTTTACTGTGTTGAAATCTTCAATTATCACCCGATAAGTGAGATACCCTCTCGATTGTCGTGTGAGATTGACTGCCCAATCAATCATGTCAGAAAATCTCCACTACAAATTGGTGCTTTCCATTGAGATCTGAGTTCTTACACTCAAGATCTCTCCCCCAAAAACTTAAAAAAAAAACCCTCAAAAAGCCTCTACCAGATCAACTATGGACCCCAAGAAACGAGATATCAAGCGCGAAACATCTAAAAGAAAGGCCATCAGAATTGTTGGGGGCACGACATCCCCACTTTCCAACGATCAACTGCGTACCACCCAAGACACCGGCTCCTCACCGCCAAAACCAGCTGCCAGTGTCCAACCGTCGCAACGGGAGACCAGCTCCTTCAGATGCTCTATGAGATGAGGGAGCAAATGAAGGAACAACAGACGCAATCTGATCGCAAGCGAGAGCAGATGACTTTCGATCACGAAAATATCCTCTAAGAGCAAGAGAAGTTAAGACAGCTCAACCAGCTACTCCAAGACCAAATTGCAGTCCTCCAGAATAACCCAGCACAAACAGAGGGCGAGCCCGAGAACATATGGTCTCCTGATCTCCACACCCTCGACTTATTGATTCAGAAGCAGATCGGGGAGACCAAGTTGCAAAGCCACCCAACACATTTAACTACCAAAATTCCTGTTCCCCTCTCACCAAGGAGATCCAAGAGTGCGAGTTCCCGAGAAAATTCTTAATTCCCACTTTCGACTACTATTTCAGAGTGAGTGATCTAGTTCAACACATCCGACACTACCGGGACAAGATAGTAGTGATCTACTGCCGCAACGATCCAGTCATGTGCCTCACTTTTCCTTTCAGTCTGAAAGGCGCGGCCTTGGATTGGTTTTACTCCTTATCGCCTCACTCTCTCCACAACTTTGTGGAGGTAACCAAAGCATTTCTTACCTAATACGCCTCTCGTCAGGAGGCCAAGAAGAATAGCCATCACCTCCTCTCAGTCAAGATGAGGCAGGAAACAGTCTCAAATCCTACATCAACTTCTTTTAGACCCAACTTGCCAAAGTCTCTAATTGCGGTGAAGAAGTCTCTGCGCTCGCATTCATCAGTGAGCTGCAAGTCACTCACCCCCTATACAAACACCTCATGAAGCACAACTTTACATCCAACTGGAAGAGGCGATGAAAGCTTCCTCCAATCACTACGCGTAGCCAAGCGAGGGTGGAAGGAAGTCAAAGTCTCTGCACGAAGCATCCGACCAAGACCGACACCAGGGACAACCTGCTTACAAAAAGCAGGCACTCCCAGTCCTCTCACCAAGTCTGCTCCAAAGTTACAGATCAATGATACATTTCACTCCACTGAAACTCCAGATCAACGAGATCTTCAACACCATCAAGGACCAGCCATGGGTCAAACGTCTAGGACCAATCCAACACAATCCCTCACGTCCCGGGTCGGAGGAATACCGCTCCTATCACGAATCCAAAGGGCACCAAACCATCCACTGTTGGGCCCTCCAAAAGTACCTAGAAGAGCTCATTCAACAGGGCCTACTCAAAGAATGCGTCCTCCCGAAGCAGCTTCCAGACAACCATACCCACAGCCTTCCCAGCCACAGCATTTGATCACCCAATACAAGGTGATAGATAAACCTCATGACTCCAGACGAATAGGCTGTTTTTTCTTCCAACTCCACTTTCATGTATTCCATTTCCGATTATGAATAAAATATTGTTTTATGCTCCTAACTATTGCAATCCATCCTACCAATGCAGTATATCCAATCGATACGATACACCAACTAATGCAATATATCCAACCAATGCAGTACATCCAATCGACACGATACACCAACCAATACAGTACATCCAACCAATGCAGTGCATCCAACCAATGCAGTCCATCCCACCGGTGCCAGTCATCCAATCTACACGCCCCGATGATGAGATTTCCCCTCTCGAAGGCAGCAAAGCAATCTCTACTGATGGAATTTTCCCCACTCGGAGTCAGTTCTCCGCTAATGAAATTTTTCTCACTCAGAGGACTATGTATGTACACTCCACTGATAGGTTTTTCCCCACTCGAAAGTGTCAAAGCAGAAATGCCCACGGGCACCCTCTCGGTTATCCAACAGGAGTCAAAATCCTCCGTTGGGGATTTCCCCCCACTCGGAGTCCCCTCTCTGTTGCAAGGATTTTCCCTCTCAGAACCCCCTTTAATGTTTTGCTGCTGGAATTCTCCCACTCGGAGCACAAGCACTAGCCTACGGGCTCACCTCATCTTAACCTACGGGCAGATGAACCCCCGATAATTTTCCTCTGTAGGACTCATTCCATCCATATTCTGATGCAGGGGATACCACCCTGCTCGGGAGCTGCCATCCATATTTTGATGATAGGATTTTCCCCACTCGAGAGAGCTTCGCAGTGCGATTTTCTCACACGGAGTCAACTCCACTGTTGGATTTACTCCCACTCAGAGATAGCGGATCGTCACTCCAATTTATTTGGGGCCCCAACTCAAAGTAGACGCATCCAATCTATCGTTGGGTGACATCCCCACTTCAGACCCCTTTTTTGCAGGTCTTCTGGGACCATGGTTACTCGTGACATATCGTGTGTGTGTGTGTGTATATATATATATGAGATTTTTTCAAGGTTCTAAATATCGGATATCGAGATCGTATCAAATGAGGTTTTTTCATATCGAATATATCAAGGGAGATATAGGATACGTGCGCACATCAGGCGTTCATATCAAACCCTATACATAATAAAATATTGATAACTAAAAGTAAGTTTAGTGTCATAGATATCATCTACCAAATAAAAATGATGTAATATGCATGCAAAGACGGTAAACAATAATGTACATTCGCACGTGATCGTGGGTCTTGCAATAAATAAGATAAATAAGTTATTTCATGAAATTGAAAAATATAAGATTAGAAATTGTACAATCTACTTACCTGAAAATCAAGCGTCGTTGCCGTCAATTCACGTAGAAGAAAAATTAGGGCTCATTTTTTATCGAGCCCTAATGATGCAACAACACTCGGGTGACGGGTCGGGTTTGGGTTCAATGCTGATGGGTTCAAAAAATAAACCCAATTAAAATAAATCCGCATTGCTTGATTTTGCGCCGACTCATATCGGCGATTTATTCAACCGATATTTCATATTTCAAATATCAGCCATTTTTTGCTGCAAAGGATATGGACGAATAATTTTTCCATTTCGTATCGACAACAGGTAAAAAATGAGATATCGACCGATATCTCGACCGATATTTAAAACAGAGGGTTTTCTTATTTGGATTATCCCCTTGACGTACTAGTCCCGAGTGGCTATGGGTCGAACACTCTCCGGAGGAAGGAAATGTCGGGTAGCACCTTAATTCAGCTTTACGCATGTTTGAAATTTAAATGTTCATTTGGGACAACTCGAATTGTGCATACACGATCATCGGTTACGTGGGACACAAAGTATATTTAAGAGAATTTCCTTGTTTAGATTATCCCCTCGATGTACTACTCTTATAGGGGAAGAAGCCGTATAAATACAATCCAATTTACCCCCTTAGTATGTATGCATCTAACACTATGTTTAAGATATTACATTGCATGCTTGTGTGTGCATCTTACTACCACTACTGACCCCAGTTCTATGCATCCTGAGATAGGATTTCCCCCACTCGGAGGCATCAATGAAGGTTCGGCTACATACATCCATGTTACTCCGGTATGGATTTCTCCCACTCGGAGCCCGGGCTCTGCTGTAAGGATTTCCTCCTTCCAGAGTTCCGGCTTCGCGGCTCCATAGATGAAATTTCTCACTCGGAAGCACACGCGACCCAACTCCACAGCAGGAATTTTCCCCTCTAGCAGTCCCAACTCCGCAATTGGGATTTCCCTCACTCAGAGGATAAAACTTACAGGTACCGTTGATGGGACTATCCCCACTCGGGAACACAACAAACATACCAAACCATCCACGCGCCAAGTCAAATGTCCCAGAGTCAAAGGTAAGCACTCCGAGGAGACACAGTCGATTCCAAACAAAACAGATGATAAAATAAATCAGGCAAGATTTATACAAACATTTCCATTATAGATACAAATATTTATTCCAAATCTTTCCATTCTGGTTACATTACTTGATTACATCTAACATGAGTAATACAAGATTGTGTCACATTCCTGTGTGAATATTTTTGAAAAGAAATACAGGTGATCTAGCTCTTATCCATCCGCGCCCCAAGGGTATCCTCAAAGGACACCTCTCGAGGGCAAACGTTCACAGTAGCATCCATGAGGCAACTTCGCCAACCTCCCACCAATTTTCCTCGGGACGATCTGAGAACTCTCAGGAAGACGTCCAAGCCAAAGGCTGCGCCTTGAGCCCTAGACAGGAGTCTGCAAGCCGGTGATGATATCCCATCACTGACTCCTTATTCTGAGGAAGAAATCAAAGCTCCAGAAGAGGGAATGCTCCCTGGTGATGAACATAAGCAATGTACCCGCACTCTACTCTTGACTTCCGACCAGAGTGAAGACTGCCAAACAGAAAAATGGTGATCGAATCGGATCCACCGCCATGACTGCCTGGAAAAACCCCTCCCCTTTCTCATACGTGCTACCAAGAAGAACTCCGAGGCACAAGATGAGAGCTGGATTACTCCGATTGGAGATCAGACGAAACAAACCAGATCAGAGTAGAGGCACAACCCATCCTTCCTGACAGCAGAGCCTTGTCATGAAAACTTATGTTTTGCGACAAGCTCATTGCAAAGACTAATATTTTGTGCCTACCAGACTCCTAAGCAGCAGGAGCCCGACATCTATTCCCACCATCTCCATCCTCACGCTCTCTTTTCTCCATCTGACGAAGAAGAAAGACATTGCAACCCACCAGGACAAGGAACTTGGAAACAAGGTCTTTGGAGGATGGGAAGATTTCAACCATAAGGCTCCACCCTATTTATAGATGGAGTAGTCGAAACATCCCAATTCAAATCTCCAATTTTCGAAAAAGCTGGTCCACATTCCAAGATTCTCGATCAACCAAATCTGCAAAATATCAATCACCTCTGCTGCACGATCTCAGCCGTAATGATACCAGGATTCGAAAAGACACCCATCACAGATTTCGTGTCAATCCAATTAATTGACACGCCAGTTGTCATCCAACCACGCGGTCTCCAGTCATAATTCTAGGGATGCGTACTAATGAGCCAGATTCTCACTTGCGTAGACTTCCAGAAAAGCTCAGAAGTACTTAAAGGCCCCTATCAACTTCTCTCTTCCAATTCCCCTCCCACAACTCCGGCAATCGAAAGAGCGAGGGCATTTGTAGTGGCCAGATTTTGACCTTCGTCAAGATCGTGACATGTGTTCCACCGCGTTGGGAGCGTCACAAGCGAACAACAAACTCGACATACCAGTTGGCCCACTGCGGGTCCAAGGAGAAAGCCTCGGTTCTCGCCTTGAGTCCACACTCGACCCGATGTCCTTCTCCAACATCCGCGACTGCCAGGTCATTCTCTGACATTCATGACTGTCGGGTCCTTCTCCGACTACATCCATTCGGGATCATTCACCCGAATGTTCAACTCGAACGGAATTATTCCACTAGTCGGAGGCCCCGACACCCACAACAAAGGCCCTCCACGAAAACTCCCGCCTCCACGCTGGATACAACTCAGCGGCAGGATTTCCTAATTTGCGGAGTCAGTTACACTGTCAGATTAACCTCACGTTCTAAATGTTTCAACACCCTTATTTAAGTGGGAGCAGTTATAGATAGTGGTGGATATCTCTGCAATCCCAATAAACAAGCAGTGTAACCTGAGCAATTAGAGAAAATCGCAACATGCAAATCACGCAGTTACGGAGATTCGAAATATCCACGCCATCAATTGCGATGCCACAGGGTATTTATGCACGTGAAGATCCATCGAGAAAAGGGAGGATCCAAGAGGTTGTAAAGACAATAATATTTTGCAGAACCATTTTAACATTGGGATACTATATAGTGAATTCTATCCCTCCTCCCCGTGGTTTTTCCCAATTTGAGGTTTCACGTAAAAATCTTCTGTCTCCGCCTGTTTACTGTGTTGAAATCTTCAATTATCAGTCAATAATTGAGATACCCTCTCGCTTGTGGTGTGAGGTTGATTGTCCAATCAATCGCGTCAGAAAATCTCCACCACACTCTTATACCTAAGAACCCTCTTACCCAAAATTACAGTTGTGTCAAACGAGCTACCAGCAAACAGTGTGTGTCCAGCTCAATATCTAGCTCGATTTTAGCTCATTTGAATTGCTTGAGTTTATAAACAAGCCAAACTCAAACTAGGCATGCCCAGTCGTGTTCAAGCTGAATAAGATTGATATGTGATATTTTAAATATATTAAGCAAATACTTGTTCAAAAAATGTAGTCACATCTATTAGACACCCCATTATTACTTAATTAAATACAATACAAATGAGAAGTTGAAAAGAAGTTTTGAATCACCTTTTCTTCTGTAAGGAGACATTAGAAACGCTCAGTACCAATAGACGAGCCCTCAAGAACATTTCATTTCAGCTTGGTTTTTAATTAGTCGCTCGATTAATAAACAAGCTGAACTAAAATATAGTTAGCTCGCTCAAGCTCATTTACACCCCCACCACCCAAAATTATGGTCATAGAGAAAATCCTTAGGATCCCATATATCAAACCTTATTACCAAATTTGAATTTTTCATGCACCATTTACCAGCAACTTATACATATAAATAAATAAATTACGGTATCAATGTGAGTCAAGATCCAACATTTCCCCATTTCCACTACTGATTCAAGCCCCCTTAGCCACAAAAATACTATGTTTTTAGGAATCCAAATGCCCAGCCCCGAACATTATTAACCCGAATTAAGATTAAACCGTGCACATCACCAAAAAAACGGTGTCTTATTGGTGGAACGAGAAGAAAACGAGGAACCTTAACGGCGACGACGGCGCCGTAGAGGTCGAAGGCCCGGCGGAGGTCGTCCTCGGTGGCGTCGTAAGGGAGGCCGCCGACATAGATGGAGTTGTCGTCGTCGACAGTCATCTCCTCCTCCTCCTCCAATTTCTCGCTCGCTAGGGTTTTTTTTTTTTTTTTTTTTCCTTCTCTGAATGGGGGATAAGAGAGAGAGAGAGGGGGGGGAGCGGTGAAGAGAATGAGGTTTCTGAGAACAGCAGCCCACGATAAGGGCAGTATGAGCCCAACCAAGCTAGCAGATAATACGTCTGTGGGCCCATAAACAGCCCGGTATGCCAACTGAGTTGGGCTTTAAAGTTTGTGGCTTTAAAGTAAAACATACATTTTATACAATTCATTGCAGAAGAAAGTCACCAAACCTCTCTAACACCCCTCTAACGTTTAGGTGAAATACATAAAACCCTCAACTTTTATTTTTGTACACTTTAGACCCTTACGTTGTCTAATTACTAACTTCTCGGAACGGATATTGCCATCCCCAAAAATGAGAAAGGCCCCCCAAATTATTTACAAGACTACTATTATTTTTCCCCTATTTCACCGATGGTGAAATGTCCAAAACGCCTTTCTTCTTCCTCCTTCCTCCTTCCTCCATCTCCCTCCTCCTTCTTCTCCGACGACCCCCGCTCCCCCTCCTCCTCTGCCTCCGCCTCCCCGGCCTCCCCCCGCCCCACCTCCTCCCCCTCCCCCCAACCCCTCCCCTTCCTCCCCCCGCCCGCCCCCTCCCCCCCCCCCCCCGATCTATTCTGCCGATCGGGGCGAGCGGGGGGAGGAAGGGACAGGGTTGGAGAAGGGAAGGCTGGAGGGAGTTCGTCGGAAGGAATGGAGGATGGGGTTAATGGGAGAGGAGAATTCGCTGAAGGAAAGGGATGGGGTTCGCCGGGGAAAGGGGAAGGCGGTCGCTAGAGGGGGAAGGGGAAAGGGGGTCATCGGAGGGGGGAGAGGGATCGCTGGAGGATGGAGAAGTTCGCTGGTGAGGGGGGAGGAGGTGAAGAAGAAGAAGGAAAAGGGGAAGGAGAAGAAGTAAAGGGCATTTTGGTCATTTTAAAAAAAATTGGGTGTGCCTTTATCAATTTTGGGTGTGCCTTAATCTATGGGGGCCTTTATCAAGTTTGGGAGTTTGGGGTTTGTTCCCATAACTTCTATTAAATTTTAAGTTGAAAATTACAAAATCCCTCTCACTTTTAGCTGGAATATATAAAAACCCTTGATGTTCATTTTTATATACTTTCGACCTCTTCGTTGTCTAATTCCTGACATCTGTTAAATTTTAATTTTGTAAACCTTAAACTGCTCTTATCTGCAGTTGATATTTCCAATTGAGAGCTCTCTTCGACCTCTCAGCTCTCTCTCACCTCTCTCGTCTCTCTCCCCCCTCGGAAATCAAATCCCATAGCTCTCTGTAAAATCAACAGAACCCATTAACCTCAAGCTCTACAAATCACCATTCATGATCTCATTCCTCGCTGTTTTTTTGTTGGCAACAAGGAATTTTTTTTTTGTGAGATTTAATCTCAGCATGACAAAAATATTTTGGAGTTCCGACGTCAACTCATTGCATTCCACAAAAGAACAATTTTCATTCACCTAAAAATGAAAAGATTTGTTCCTTATGTAATTAGTGTTAGGATTTTGCTTTATTTTTCAAGAAGAGATGATGCTCCAAGAAATTCAATTGAGTTAGAGAAGACGATGGCTTGAAGTAGAAGAAGCAAATTAAGGTGAAGCAGTTTTCTTTTCAGGTGATTGCAAGTTTTTTCAGGAGGAGTATGAATAAGATTCAATTTCTATTCAATGATGGTTTGTTTCTAAAGATTAAAAGGCGTAGAATCCTTTTAAATCAAGGAGGTCAACTCTTAATAGGATTGATCAAGATTGTTCAATCATCCAATGGCCAAAAATCATCTCATAGTCCAAATAAGAGTTGTATTATAAAATTCTATAAGTAAAGAATTGTAATCTAGGATTTAGATAGAGCAGAGGAGCAGAAGAGGAGAAGAAAGTTGTGGTGAACAACAATGTAAGGCCCTAAAAGTCAAAAAGGCCCTAAAAGCTAAGAAAGAGAGGAGTAAGGTGAAAGCGTACAGAGAGAAGGTATACTCTTATAATTTAGGCGTAGATTCAAGGGGAAGGGGAATACTCTTGTGTCATCAAGAGGAAGGTCAGATCTTTTTGTATCAAGTTTATTAATAAAACTCTCTCAAGTTCTCTTCTTGTGGACGTAGGCCAAGTTTGGGCCGAACCACGTTAAATTATGTGTTCTTATTCTTATATCTTTTAATATTCATCTTGTGTGCTCGAGATAATCGATCTCATGGCGTGCTTGAGGTTATCGGTGGGGATCTAATACCTCCCAACTATTAGTATCATAGTAAGTATGGTAACACGGGTTATGCACACAATACTTAGTATCGAGCATATCAATTTCGTTACAACAAATGGTATCAGAGCTGATGGTGTTCGTTTAAAACTCGAGTACTCTAGAAGCAGAAGATGTCGAGTCGATATAGTTCGGCAGAGGCATCAAGATGAAGAAGACAACAAGAAAGTTCAGTAATTGCACACATTTATTACATTATTCTTTATTACATTTTTATATTTATTATATAATAAATCTGCTAAATTCCTTATCTTAAATGTCTATTTTGCAGAGATAATCATGGGGATAAAGAGGATAAAATCAAATCAATATTAGTTAAATTCAGATTTAACTAGATCTATTTGGTTAAAGGAGGATGATCCCAAATCCAATTGGTTAAATTCAGTTTTTCATAAATCAAGTGGTTAAATCTAAAAATCAATTGAGGATAACATCAAATACAAAGTCCAAATACAAAGGGATAAATGGATAGAGAGAAGATCAACGGATGAGATGAATCAAATTTGACTCAGATTCTGACTGGATACATTTTAGTATTTGAATCATAACTTTTGCTACCAAAAATTCAAATCTAATGATTCAAGATGATCCAGAAAGAAGACTTGAATGGCTACAAATCTTAAGTTGATCTCTATTTCAAATTCTATCATTTGATAAGTTATATTCAGCAATCAACACGCCAACAAGCTGCAGATCAGAACTGAATATCCACATCAAATCAAGTTTGGAGATAAGGGGAGGATTCAAATTCAGAAATATCCAGCTTCCCCTATCTTTATACTCTTATAACCTCTGCATTTCTCCTATAAATACCTGCAATCTCAAAGGCAAAGGGGAACGACCAAGCAGAGATAGATTTTAGGCCAGTTTTTCATTCTTTTTAGTATAGGTTTTTATTTTCTTTTTATATAATTTTTTTATTTCTTTGTAAGCATAGGTTAGACTGAGATTCATGTAAGTAAGAGAGAGACTTATGTTGAGAGTGACACCGATGTAACTTTCTCCTTTCTTTCATCGTTTCTACAAGTAATCAAAGGTAACATCTTTATGCTTTTCTTGTTTATATGTTCTTCTTCTATCTACTTTTCCTCTTTTGGTTTTGATGAATATTCAAGTGAACCTAGAAGCATCAGTATAACCATGTTTGTGTGAGTTCCACCGATATTTTATGATGATGTTCTCCTTCTCAAGATTCCGTGTCATTTAATTCTTGTTCGTCTTGATGATGTAATGCGAATGGGGATTGAGCTCGATCTTATGGCTTATGTGTTGATCGCCTCCGAAGCAAGTTAAAATATGCAAGGTTTTCAGGTAAGTAATCAACCAGAGGAGGTAAGTTTTTCTTTTAGGTTTTTTCTTCTCTTTTAATTCTTTTGTTTAGATCACCCCAATCTTCCAACCATCTTTATCACTCTTTTCAATTTCTTTGTATAATCCATTTTCTATTTTCCCATCTTCTCAATCTACCACTTTCTTCCTAGCTTGATTGTAATTTATTTTTCTTTTCTTTTTAAGAACTAAAAGAAGATTTTAACCATTCTTTGTAACCTCAAAGAGAACTTATTAAAAAGTTTCCATCGCTAGTCTCTCCCTTGTGGATCACGACCCGCATTGCCACTTGCTATTGCGGCAGTATTGAGTACCTTACACTCTTTATTCTTAAGTTCTGAAATTCTATATTTTGTGTGCAGGTAAAAATTCAATCAAATTTTGGCGTCATTGTCGGGGAGGGATAGTAAGTTATTCTCTTTTTAAATTTATATTTTTGGTTAACTTTCTTCTTTGTTTTTGGTATACAGGTTTAACAACAAAGAATTTTTGTTGCAGTAGACATATAAGTGGCCCTGGACTCTACTCAAAAAAGCAGAGCCCAGAAGCCCTCAGATTTGCTACATTCCTGTGGCAATCTGAGTAAACTACTAACCTGTATTTTCTGCAGGTTGGCTGAATTTTAAAGTTTAATATCTATAGCTATCTATTTTCTTATTTGACTCACTGTACATATATTTCTAACACAATAGTAAAAGGTTGATTGTAAATGCTAAAAATGATTTAGACTTTGCATTTAGGCACGTGTCTATTTTATTAAATTTTCTATTTACTGTTGAAGAGCGCTGGTGCGAAGGTATGTGTGCATAGCATTTAGTATGAGGTACGTTCTTATATGAAATATTGCTTAGGTGTTACTTTTTTCTATATACTTTTACACTGCACTAAATTGATTTAAGGACTTGTCCTATAAATAAGATAAGGTGGGGAAGTCATTACCCTCCCTTAACCCACAAACAATCTCCTCACTCACTAGCCTAAGCCTAACTAAAACTGAGTAGACGTTGGCCCTAGGGACATCTCGAACTCAAATAGGAGACTGACATAAGGGGGAAGTTGATTTAAATTTGACTCTTGCCAAATCGGTGTCTAAGGTTGGGGATTGAGGGGCAAAACCCCAAAGGCTAGTGGTTTGACTTAATTAGGCCCGTCGCTTCTGCGCGGATATCTCCTACCAATCTTGCCCCTACCTGGCCGATTAACTTGTGGTCAGATTCGGCAATATACCCCCGTGGACAGTGTAACCAGTTAGGAGTTATCTAGGTCTAAGGTCTACGCTAACTTAGTTTAGAATTTTTTCTTTTTATTTATTTGCTTATTTGTTTGTTTTTCTTTGTTTGTGTTTAACATTTCCTGTGTGATATGACTTATAACATTAATTTTTTCAATTTTAATGATAATTCATATTACACCCTGACCTCTTTTTAGGATATTATCAACCAGGCATATCATAACTTTAACCAATCTAGTGTGCCGATTTGGTCTTATCCGAATCAATATAACCCATGCCCCCAATCTTATGACCATAATTTTCAAAATAATTTCAACTCTTTACAAAGTCAATGGGGATTCACCTCCCTCGAGTCCAATTTTCAACCAACTTGTCCTCCTTATCCACCTTGTCCACAATATTTTCAAGATTCATACTCAATTCCGCCAGTTCAAAATACAAAACCATCAATCTTGAAAATGAGTATGCGTGAGTCTAAGCAATAATCACAAAATCTGACGGACTCACAATTTCACCACAAATTTCAAAACAAAACTTCACCTTTTCAAGTCCAATCGCAACAAAACGATGAACCAATCGACTATGAAAAGATGCTTGAAGCCATGACTCAGGCTCAAATCGCTCATAATCATGATATAGATATAATGGTCCAAACTCTCCATTCTCACTGTTTGACCATTTTGTTTGCCCAAAGGCCCATCACTCTAGTTTTGATGATGATTAACTCATGTAGTTATTGTATTAATAATCTTGTATTTAATTAGTCTCAGATATTTGGTCAAGATTTTAATAGGTGTTTAGCTTCAACAAAGAATTTAAAGTCAAGTTTTGGAGTTAGCACATGTTGATTCAAGAGCGTGCGCATCAAGATCGCATCAAGTACTCAAGAGAAGTCTAGCTCATTGGATCAAAGTTTGGACGAAGTCAAGAAGGAGAAGAAGATTTTCAAGAGAAGATTTTTAAGAAGACTTGTGTCGGGTTTTGTAAGTGTCAAGATTTTATTTTTAGATAAAATGTAAATGATAGATTAGTTGGTGGATTGCTCAAGTTCATATACACTCACACACAAGATTTATATGTGTTTTCATAAAGAGTGTTTGTTTTAAAAAAATACCATTTTGGTTTTTAAGCTTCAAAATATACATGTGTTTTATCAAAACTTATTCTAGAGCTTATTGTCAAAAACATAGATCATCATATATATGTAGTGGATCATATCCATACATACTAAGCTTCAAAAGTGTTTAGAATATCTTATTTTTGTATTTGGAGAAGTTTTGAAAAAATCGTTTTTCAATTTGGAGATTGTTTTTGAAAAATATAGATTTTTGTTTAAGCCAAAATTTCTATATCCCAAAAATAGTTCAAAATATTTATAATATGTTTTAATTTTTAATCAAACATGTTTGTATATCAAAGTATATTAATGAACTTATTTTTGTAAAATTTATGAGATTTTATGAGATTTTATTAAAGATCAAAAGACAAAGTTTTAATCCCTAAAAATGTTAGACCAGGCCTTCTGCTGGTCGACCAGACGATCGATCATGACAGAAGTCGGTCGACCAATCTGGTCAACCTACGTGCACAGGCGTGCACGGCCTGTTTGGCTGAAGGGCCGGTCGACCGAGCCGGTCGACCGCCAAAGAGCTCTGCTCTCTGGATCTGGCCCCGGTCGACCGGGCGGTCGACCGGCAGAAAGCTTCTGCTCTCTGGATCAGGCCCCGGTCGACCGGGCGGTCGACCGGTGGCACAACGGTCGAAAATCCGACCGTTGGCGGTCAACCGGCAGTAGAATTTTCTGCTAAGTTGGACCCCAACAGCTATATTTTTGAGGCCTATAAATTGGGGCTGTTATGGGCTGTTTTCAATAAGATTTCAAGTGGGTTTTCAAGCTACTTTTTCCTACCTTTTTAAATGTTTATCTCCACTTATTTTAGAGCAAATACTTCCATATCAAAAGGAGAGTTTTTCAAGAGTGTTTTGAAAAAGAGATTTCTTGAGTTTTTCACCACCAAATCTATCCAAGTTTTTCTCACACACACTTGAACTATACATTGCTATATCAATCCTGTAGGGATCTTTATTGTGAGAGTGTTTGAGGTGATCAAAGTGTTGAGATCACCAAAGTGTTTTATCTTTATATTTGAGGAGGCGAACTTGCGGGTTCGTGTTGTTTTGACTCCTAGTGGGAGCTCGGTGTAGAGGTGCGGCTTCGGCAAGCTAGTGTGCTTGCGTGTGTTGTTCTGCGGGAACAAGTGAGGGGACTAGTGAGTCCAAGGAGTTCTAGTGTGAACTTATTGTATGTGTTGGGGCACCGAGTGATCCGGTGGGATCGTTTATAGTGAAAATCCTTCATAGTATTGAAGGCAGAGCAGTAGAGCAAGGGTGCTCGAACCTCAAAACAAATCTCCCGTGTTTGCAATTGCTCTCTCTATCTCTCACTTGTGTTTATATGTTGCTTGCTTTTATTATTCATATTCATTTTTTGCTTGATATACTTGTGCTTAAATTGATATATGCTTGGGATTGTTTGCTCACACTTGTATTCAACCAAGAGAGCCATAGCGGCACCTCAACTCTTATCTAGAGGAATCTTAAGGAGATAGTCAAGAGCCCTTCACCGGAAATTCAGCTACACTCTTATGTTATACCTTGTGTATTTAACTTAATAGTTTTTAGTTTGCATAAATAATTTTAATTCCGCATTAATTCTTCATTAGATTAGCTAGTTACCTATTCATCCCCCCTCTAGGAGATTTCAATTGGTATCAGAGCTTGGTGCTCTTGATTTGGGTCTAAAACCTAGAGTTAAAGATCTGCATTTTAGCTAATCACAATATTTATTTACACACACATGGATTTCATGTCACCTCCCATGTTTGACATTCTTAACATTCAACATGGAAAGTTAAGATGTCTATGTACCTCAAAGCCCTAGGTATTCATGTTTATTTTGCCACTATTAAAGATTTATATTGTTTAAATGGTAAAAACCTTGAGGCTAATACAAAAGCCATCCATGCTTTAAATTCAACCCCAAATGATGAATATTTATCTAGGGTTCTAACTTTGATTCGGCTTTTGTATTATGGAACATTACAGTCTTCCTTGGCGAACAAAAGCAATATTATGCGGGGAGTGACTCGGATGATGGAAGTGAAGCATCCAACTTAGCTACATGGTCCAAGGGGATAACTCTCTTGAGGTAAATTCTGAATCCGAGCTAGATAAGGATGTTGACATGTCATATGATGATCTTGCTTCATTTTGTCAACAATTTTTAAAAAATACGATTTGCTTAAAAAGGACCATAAAAGATTGAAGAATAAATATGAGTCCATTTCAAAGAAAAAGATTCTTTTTAAAATAAATTGGACAACATTTCTAAAGAAAATGAATCTTTGAAAAAGGAGAATATTTCCTTGTTTTCTAAATTAAATGATCTTTGTGAAGGAAATAATTCTTCAAAAAATAAAATTAATTTGGTGAAAAAAGAAAAAGAGATTGCTTTGAATGAAAACAACTCTTTAAAAAGAAAAATTATTTCAAAAGAAAAGGAAAATATTTTTAAAAAAACAAGATTGTTGATTCTCATACTTGCCATGCTCTACATGCTACTACTGATAAAAATGAGATTCAATTTTTAAAAAATAGAATAAATTGTTTGAGCTCAACTTTGAGCAATTGTGCATTCAACCATTCTAAATTAGAAACCTTGTTTCAAAAGAAACAAGCTCCACATGTTCATGCACATAACCCACGACATACATATGCACACTTTGCACACATGATCACACTCACTCTTATGTACATGCTAGAGTGTACAAATGTATACATTGTGGCCGCAAAGGTCATTTGCAAAATTTTATTATGATAAGATAAATTTCACAAATTTTGCTAATAAAAATGTTTGGGTTTCATTTGATGCTAACTCCCGTGGACCCAAAAAAAATGGGTACGAAAATCCTCACCACTTGTGTTTGATATAGGTGTGTGCTCTCACATGACGTGAGAGGGTTGGTGCCTTGGTGGTGGATGCATGATGAGCTAGATGGACACACCAAATTGATGTATCACTATCAAGGAAGTTTGGTGGGAGGACCATCATGTTTTGGAGACTTAGAGGATAGTGCATATGGTTTGGTAACTACCTCTAAACTCCTATATTAACATGCTTCTATATAAATGTTTTTAGCATGTTTTAGTTTGTGTCTCTTGTGGTGAATGCTTATTTAGATGAATTTTTCATTAGAACTTGTGTTTATACTTGTACAAGTAGTGAGCAATAATTGATTCTTATATGTTTGTTCTTCATTGCTTATTTGTACTCATTATATGTACATGTATAACCTAATTTTGATGATTCTTTCACTTATACATGTTTTCCCTATTCTTATATATGTTTTTGCTTCAGTATATGTAATTTTTATCCAAAACTAATAAATATACATGTATATACCCTTGAGTCTCTTACCTTCACGCAAATACTATTATAGACTCTTTTGTGTTTGGGATATGTATGCATATTTTTAGTTTTGGATAAATCATACATATGCCTGAAGTTTGTTTTTAATGAAAATAAATTTTATGATGTTTGATGTTTTGAGCTTCATTGATTATCTCATGAATATGCTATTTACATAATTCTTGTGTACTCATATTATTGTTTACTCATATATTTGTTTCATGAGATTTTTTTGAGCTTTATCGATCTTGAGTGACAATTTTTGTGTATTTAGCTATGTTTCATGAGATCTATATGATTTGATTTCATGTTTGAAGGATCTTAACTAGTTTTTTAAAGATTACTTTGATTAGTTATTTATTCTTCATTTGGCAGTATTTTCAATTTACAACTATTTTCAAATCATATTTTTGAAAACTTCTACTCTTAAAAGGGCGGATGGTTGGGTGACCATGCCTTGTATGCATTATTGAGAATCTTTTAAACATGTGCATGAATAGGGTGGATAGTTATGAGTTATACACATGATCTTCATGATACTTTACTTTTGTATACTCATAATGTTTTCTATATATGTATGCTTCAAATTTCAAATAATATCAATTTCAATTAGTATTTTCATTTTCATACATACATACATACATATATATATATATATATATATATAATATATATATATATATATATATATATATATATATATATATATATATATATATTGATTGTGCTTGATTTAAAATATCCTTACTTGTTTAAAGCACAAATTATGTTTATGCTAAGCTTGACTAATTTTTTAAATGTTAATTGGTATCTAAATGAGCTTATACATTATTTTCAATTGGTATTTTAATTGATATCAAAACATACTTCATTTTTTACCTTTTAATTGGTATAAAAAATTTACAATGTTTCAATTTTAATTGGTATCAAAATATGTTTCATTTTCAAAAGTTACAATGTTTCAATTTCAATTGGTATAAAAAATCTACTATTGCTATCTTAAAATTTATTTATTTAAAAGTGGTACCAACTTATAAGTTTGTCAACTACAATTTGTTTCATGGTATCAAAATTTGTTTTTGTTGACTTGAGAAAATTAAAAATTTGTTTTAAAGTGATTTCAAGATTTCTTGATATGTATTGCCTATATGCAAGGGGAGCTTAAAATCTCTTCTATATATAAATTCATTTTGAGTATATCTTATATTGAGGAGCTTGACATCTCTTCTTTATGTGATACACATGTGTAGGGGGACTTAACATCTCCGCTTATACATTGTATATTATACTTTATGTGAGTTAGGTTTTTGACATCCCTTCTTCATGTAATGTATGTATGCAGGGGAGCTAACTTCACGTCTCTCTCTTCATGAATGTATATCGCATATATATATATATTTATTGGTTGATTTGCTTTCACCCTTTGTTGATGATTTGACAAAAAGGGGAGAAGTATTTTGGAGTTTATATATGCAAGTTTATTTCATTTTTCTATTTTACACATTTCCCTGTTTTATACAAAAGGGGGAGAAGGATTTTTGAGAGTTTAGATGCAGATAAGTTTTGTTTATGCAAAAGGGGAGAAGAATTTTTAGAGTTTATGCATGTTTATCTCCTTATTTATGCATATATGCTTGTTTAGTTTTTGCACTTCATTGAATATATTTATATTTA
This sequence comes from Agave tequilana, assembly GCA_038442645.1. Taxonomy (NCBI): domain Eukaryota; kingdom Viridiplantae; phylum Streptophyta; class Magnoliopsida; order Asparagales; family Asparagaceae; genus Agave; species Agave tequilana. The sequence continues at coordinate 69,464 of JAVJIF010018574.1, forward strand.
TTGTTATGCATGAGTTAAGTGCTGGCCCAGAGGCCTTCCACTCTAGTTTTGATGATGATTAACTCATATAGTTATAGTTTACTAATAATCTTTTGATGTTTAGTTTCAGATACTTAATCAAGATATTAGTAGGTGATTAGCTTCAACAAAGTATTTTGGAGCTTTCACATGGTGATTCAAGAGCCCGAGCGTCAAAGTTTATATCTAGCATTCGTTTGGAGTCAGCTCGGTGGATCACGTTTGGATCAAGTCGACTTGGAGACGGTGCTCTACAAGAAGAATTCGGTACAGTGTTTAGTTTATAGTTTAGATCCATTGTTAAAGATTAGATAGTGTGGTATGCTCAAGTTCACAACACACACACGTTTCATGTTTTTGGTTTTCAGTTTTCAGTTTAACCGTTCTTGGTTTTTATGAATAGATAGAATCAAAACAAGTTTACATGGTTTAATGTAATATTAGATTTGTTCTATATACATCTATGCTTCAACTATTTAAACAACTTAGTTTGATAGTCTATTTCATGAGTTTGGAGTTTTGGTATTTTACAAAACTTATTTTCGGATTTAAATGTCAAAAATAGTGATATATATATATCTTTCATGTATATTGGATTCTATCCATATATTACATGCTTAAATGTTGTTTCTATATCATGTTTTTGTATTTGGATGTGTTTTAGAAAAATCGGATTTCCATTTCAAAATCTAAGTTTTGGAAAATACGGATTTTGTTTTTCGGTAAAATTTCTAAGTTACAAAAATAGTTCAAAATGTTTGTAACATGATTTGATTTTACTCAAACATGTTTGTATATCAAAGTATTATACTGAAACTATTTTTGTGGATTTTTTAGAGATTTTATGGGATTTATTTGATATTAAAAAACCCAAGTTTTAAATCCTATAATCAGCCCTGCCAGGCTCTGGCGGTCGATCGGGTTGTCGACCGGACCCAGAGTCGGTCGACCGGACCGGTCGACTGACGTGCACAATGACGTGCACGCAGACCAGCCACTTAGGCCGGTCGATCGAGCGGTCGACCGACTGAAAGTGCCCCACTCTCGGGTGAGGGCGGTCGACCGGACGGTCGACCGTCAGGCTTGGCGGGTCGACCGAGCGGTCGACCGGCCAGAGAGCAACTGCTCTCTGAATCTGGCACGGTCGACCGCGCTTCGACCGGCAGGCTCAACGGTCATATTTTTGACCGTTGGCCGGTCGACCGGTCGGTCAACCGGAAGGTCAAAACTGACCTTTCTGCCAGCCAACGGGCAGATTTGGATTGGCCCTATTTATACCCCAATCTTTGGCCAGTTTTGATCAAGTTTTTTCAAGAGCTAAATTTCTCCCATTCTCAAGTATTTAAAGCAAGTTTTTCAAAAGAGTTTTTTGGCTTTAAAGATTTCATCTTCATTTTTAAAGGGTTGGAAAATCATTTGAAAAGAAAATTCTTTGGGAATTGATTTGATCTTCATTTGCATTTCTATCTAGAGTTTTTCCCTAGAGTTTTTCTTTGAGTTTTTGATTTCCAAACTCTTTTATTTTCCACACTTGAGCTATCATTCTATCCTATCTATTAGGATCTTTGTTTTGTGAGAAAAGAAGTTGTTTGTGGTTAAGATAGACCACCTAGTTGTTAACCCTTCTAATTTGTGATATCTCTCTTGTGTAAAGGTGATTATTGGAGTGGTGGTTGGCTCCCTCTAGTGAGAGGTGGAGGTTGTGTTGGTATCCCTCTTAGTGAAGAGGTGGATTGTTTTGTATTGGCTTTATGCTTATCCCTCATTTGTGAGGTTGATATTGGTGGCTTTGTGCCTAGCCTCTAAGTGTAGAGGTTGTGTTGTAATTGAGAGAGGAGTTGTGTACTCCTAGTTATTGTATTGCCCAAATCCTCAGTGGAGGTTCCCTGTGTGGGGTCCTGTGTGGACAAGTTAGTGGAAATCCTTCTGTGTGAAGGCGGGGACGTAGAGCTGTGTGCTCGAACCTCGAAACATATTCGTGTGTTAGCGATTGATCCACTTTCTCTTAACTCTCTCTATTACTTTGTGCATCTATTCATATTGCCATATCATATATATGCTTATGTTGTTTGTGTGCGCCTCACTTGAGTTTAACCACGAGAGCTTCATATAGCACCTCAACTCTTATTCAGAGGAATCAAGAGGAGTTAGTCCAGAGCCCTTCACCGGGAATTCGGCTACACTTGTTGGTTACATTAAGTGTGTTGCAATTAAGTTTAAATTTTCGCATTTTGTTCATTAGATTAGCCGTACACCTATTCACCCCCTCTAGGTGTACTTACAATTGGTATCAGAGCCTACGCTCCTGATATTAGGTTTAACCACCTAGGAGTGTGATCTTTTTTGCTAATCTATAATTTGCATTTGCACATTTATATTGTTTACACACACTCATGGATTGCTAGTCACCCCCCATGTTTGATGTCTCCAACATTGACATGTGAAAATTTAGGATGTCCATGTATCTAAAACCCTAGGCTTGCATGTTTTCCTTGCCGCTACTAAGAAATCCTATCATGGTAATAGCGAGCATATAGAGGCCAATGCATAAGCCCTTGAGGCATTTAGAAGCATGCTTAATAAAGAATATTTGTGCTTAGTTTCTAACTGTGATTCCACCTTTGCAGTGTGTAACACGTTGACCTCCTCCGAGCTACAAAAGCCCAACATTGTGGAGGATGAATCTAGTGGAGAATCCGAGTAACAATGCTACATGGTCTAAGGGAATGACTCCCTTGAGGTATATTCGGAATCTCAATTAGATGGTGATGATGCTAGTTCTTCTTGTGATAATTATGTTGATCCAATGCTTTGAATGAAGAACTATCAATTGTATGTGAAAAATTGTTAGAAAAATATAATCTTTTGAAAAAGAAAAGTCTAGGACTTAACAAAGAAATAAAGATTTGTTTTCAAAACTTGATTTGGCTTTGCAAGAGAAGGAAAAGATTTCAAGTGAACGTGACTCACTTAAATAAATCCCAACTTGACCCTGCCCTAAAGGAAAATGAAATTTTGGAAAGAAGAAATGATTGCAATGATGTTTTGAAGAAAAATGAGATCTTATCTTCAAAACTTGATTTTATTGTAAAAGAAAATGATTCTTTGAAAATCAAAATTATTTCTATTTCAAAGGAATTAGAGTTTATGTCTAATGAAAATGTTTCTTTGAAAAATGATTTGTCCACTCATGTTTGCCATGCTAGTGTAGCTTCACCATCTAACTCACCTATTGCATGCCCCTCTTCTTCCTTAATTGAAAATGATATATCTATACTTAAGAAGAGTGTGGATTGTTTGGGCTCCACTTTGAGCCATTGTGCCTTGAACCACACACGGTTGGAATCTATGTTTCGAAAGAAACAAGTTCCATCTTTGCATGCACATAAACCACGACATACACATGCTCCTCACGTACACACTTATAACACGATGTATGCTCATGTGTACACATGTACACATTGTGGACGTAAGTGCCACCTTGTTAAGTTTTGTTATGATCGTATACATGATTCAAATTTAGCAACCAAGTTTGTTTGGGTTAGGAAAGGAGCTAACCCCCATGAACTCAAAAGAGTATGTGTGTACCAAAAACCACCCCTATGTTATTTGATGTAGGTGTGGACTCTCGCTTGACGTGAGAGCGATGGTGCCTTGAGGTGGATGCGTTTCGAGCTTAAAGAGGACTATTTGGATGCATCACTTTCAAGGGAAGTTTGGTAGGAGGACCACCTTGTTTTGGAGATATGGATAGTTGCCTTCATAGTTTTGGTAACTATCTTTTACTCTTCATTTATATTTGCATGCTTTTAGATCATTCATTTATAGCATGTCTTGTTTTTATGTTCATTATGCCATATGCCATGTTTATTAGTCCTATGACATGCATGATTAGTATTTGAGACACCCATGTTTATTTGGACCCATATGTAGTTTTCTCACTTTAGTTTAACTAATGTGTATGTCCTAGATTTAATGCATGTGCATTTTCCATAATGATCATATGAGTTTGTTTGATTTCCATGCTTCATGCTTTGATTACATGTTTAGATGTTAGTTTTCATTAAAACTTAGGTGTATACTTGTACAACTAGTGAGCCTCAAATAGATTATTGTATGTTTGTTCTTGAATGCTCATTTGTACTCATTAGATGTACTAGTATAGCCTAGTTTTGATGATTCATGCATTTGACTTGTATTCCCAGTTTGTACATGTTATGTTCAAACTTCATGTATATGTCATTGTGTCTAAACTATTAGCTATACATATACATCCTTGAGCCACTTGCCTTCATGCATATACTTTTGTGGACTCGTTTATATTTGGATATGTATGTATACTTTAGTTTGTACATGACATAAATATACCTTGAAGAATTCTAGTTTGGATGATTTTCATGTTTTAAGGAATTTCATATTGAGCTTTTTTGCCTAGTTTCATGATAATGTGTTTCACATAACTCTTATACACTCACTTTATTTATTGTTTTCTCATAATTTTGTTTTCATGAGTATGATATGGGCTTTTATAGATTTTGAGTGTTTTGGTGATCATGTGATTTACTTATTTTTCATGGAATATATTCTTGTTTTATTCCTTACTTGAAGGATTTCGTACTAGTTTACAAATTTTTTATATAACTAGTTCGTATTCTTTATTTTGGAAGAGTTTTCAATTATGCAACTATTTTTTCAAACCTATTTTTGAAAACCCTTTCCATTAAAGGGCGGTGGTTGAGCGACCATGCCTTGTATGCTTATTATTGAAAATTCTTTTAAAATATATGCATGAAATGGTGGTAGGTAATATGAGTTATACATTTGATCTTATTGTGTTTTCAATTGGTATCATTGGATCTTTTCAATTGTATCACTATTGACATTCTTTTTGTATACTCATATATGTTTTTTATATATATGTATGCTTACACTTCAAATAGTATCAGTTTCGATTGGTATTCAATTTTCATACATACATATATGCTTTATTTGTGCTTACTATATCTCTATATCTTAGCAAAAATTTTAGTTATGCTAAGCTTGATTTCTTCAATGACTATTATACTTCAATTGATTATGTTTCAATTGATATCTTATACAAGCTTATGCATTATTTTTATTGGTATTTCATAAGGGGGGAGAAAATTTATATTTCATTTTTCAATTAGTTTTGTTTACCCTTGATATTTTACTCCCACACTTTATGTTGAAAAATGATTGAAAAATGATATTGATTATTTTTGGTATCATATGCTCCTAATGAAAATTACTTTTAATTGGTACTAATCTTTACAATTGATATCAAGATTATCTATATATTTTTTAATTGATATCAAAATTTTTGGTTGGATTCGTCAAATGATTTATTTACTTACAATTGGTATTTAAATTTATATTAAAATATTTATTTTATGTACCTTCAATTGGTATGTTTTATTTTCAATTGATATCATGATGGACGAAATTGATATATATTTTTTTCAATTGTATCATAATGTTTTGTTTTGATTTCACCCCTTATTGATATTTTTTTGTTTAAGACAAAAAGGGGGAGAACATTGTTTTATTGTTCTCTTTGACCCTTTGTTGATGATTGATAAAAAGGGGGAGAAGTATTTGAGGTTATATGCATGTTTATTGTTTATTTGTATGTTTATATCAAAGTTGTTTCATATTGATATTTTTTATTGTTGGTATCAAAAGGTTTATTGATTATCTTCCAATTGGTATCAAGAATTTTTTTTTATTGATTAGTATCAAGAGCTTTTATGTTGCTTTTAGTGATAAATTTTCACATTGAAATTTTTATTGGTATCAAGAGCAATTATTTAAAGAACATGTTTATTTAAAAAGGAAAAGGAATTTATTTTAAAAGTTTGGTATCAAGAGCATGTTCATTTCATTATTTTATGCATGTTGATGCATATTCATGTTTAACATTCATGGCATATATTTATTGTTTATTGTTATGCATGAGTTAAGGGGGAGCTTCTTTGAAGCTTAACTTTAATCCATGTATATATAACTCCATGAGTTTTGTCATCATCAAAAAGGGGGAGATTGTTGGCCCAGAGGCCTTCCACTTTAGTTTTGATGATGATTAACTCATGTAGTTATAATTTACTAATAATCTTGTGATGTTTAGTTTCAGATACTTAACCAAGATATTAGTAGGTGGTTAGCTTCAACAAAGGTGTTTTAGAGCTTCCACATGGTGATTCAAGAGCCCGAGCGTCAAAGTTCATATCTAGCACTCGGTTGGAGTCAAGCTCGGTGGATCACGTTTAGATCGAGTCGACTTGGAGACGACGCTCTACAAGAAGACTTCGGTACAGTGTTTAGTTATAGTTTAGATCCATTATTAAAGATTAGATAGTGTGGTATGCTCAAGTTCACAACACACACACGTTTTCATGTTTATTGGTTTTCGTTTAACCAATCTTGGTTTTCATGAATAGATAGAATCAAAACAAGTTTACATGGTTTAATGTATATTAGCTTTGTTATATATATATCTATGCTTCAACTATTTAACAAACTTAGTTTGATAGTCTATTTCATGAGTTTTGGAGTTTTGGTATTTTAACAAAACTTTTTTTCGGATTTAAATGTCAAAAACAGTGATATATATATATATATATATATATATATATATATATTATATATATATATAGATATATATATATATATATATAATATATATATATCTTTCATGTATATTGGATTCTATCCATATACTACATGCTTAAATGTTGTTTTATATCATGTTTTTGTATTTGGATGTGTTTTGGAAAAAATCGAATTTCCATTTCAAAATCTAAGTTTTGGAAAATACGGATTTTGGTTTTCGACAAAATTTCTAAGTTACAAAAATAGTTCAAAATATTTGTAACATGGTTTGATTTTACTCAAACATGTTTGTATATCAAAGTATTATACTGAAACTATTTTTGTGGATTTTTTTAGAGATTTTATTGGATTTATGATATTAAAAAACTCAAGTTTTAAATCCTATAGTCAGCCCTGCTAGGCTCTGGCAGTCGACGGGTCGGTCGACCAGACCCAGAGTCGATCGACCGGACCGGTACTGACTGCACAAGGACGTGCACGCAGGCCAGCCACTTAGGCCGGTCGACCGAGCGGTCGACCGACTGAAAGTGCCCCACTCTCGGGTGGGGGCGGTCGACCGGACGTTCGACCGTGAGGCTTGGCACGGTCGACCGAGCGGTCGACCGGTTAAGGCTAGAGAGCAACTGCTCTGGATCTGGCGCGGTCGACCACGCGGTCGACCCGCAGGCTCAACGGTCATATTTTTTCTGTTGGCCGTCGACCGGAAGGTCCAAAACTGGCCTTTCTGCTAGCCAACGGGCAGATTTGGATTGGGCCTATTTATACCCCAATCTTTGGCCAGTTTTGACCAAGTTTTTCAAGAGCTAAATTTCTCCCATTCTTAAGTATTTAAAGCAAGTTTTTCAAAAGAGTTTTTGGCTTTGAAGATTTCATCTTATTTTTAAAGGGTTGGAAAATCATTTGAAAGAAAATTCTTTTGGAATTGATTTGATCTTCATTTGCATTTCTATCTAGAATTTTTCCTAGAGTTTTTCTTTGAGTTTTCTATTTCCAAACTCTTTGTTTCCATACTTGAGCTATCATTCTATCCTATCTATTAGGATCTTTGTTTTGTGGGAAAAGAAGTTGTTGTGGTTGAGATAGACCACCTAGTTTTATCCCTCCTAATTTGTGATATCCCTCTTGTGTAGAGGTTGATTATTGGAGTGGTGGTTGGCTCCCTCTAGTGAGAGGTGGAGATTGTGTTTGGCTCCTAGTGAGAGGTGTAGGTTTTGTTGGTATCTCTCTTAGTGAAGAGGTGGATTGTATTTGTATTGGCTTTGTGCTTATCCCTCATTTGTGAGGTTGATATTGGTGGCTTTGTGCCTAGCCTCTAAGTGTAGAGGTTGTTGTAATTGAGAGAGGAGTTGTGTACTCCCAGTTATTGTATTGCCCAAATCCTCAGTGGAGGTTCCCTGTGTGGGAGTCCTGTGTGGACAAGTTAGTGGAAATCCTTCTGTGTGAAGCGGGGACGTAGAGCTGTGTGCTCGAACCTCGAAACATATCCGTGTGTTAGCGATTGATCTACTTTCTCTTAACTCTCTCTATTACTTTGTGCATCTATTCATATTGCCATATCATATATATGCTTATGTTGTTTGTGTGCGCCTCACTTGTGTTTAACCACGAGAGCTTCATATAGCACCTCAACTCATATTCAGAAGAATCAAGAGGAGTTAGTCCAGAGCCCTTCACCGAAATTCGGCTACACTCGTTGGTTACATTAAGTGTGTTGCAATTAAGTTTTAATTTTCGCATTTTGTTCATTAGTTTAGCCGTACACCTATTCACCCCCTCTAGGTGTATTTACAATTGGTATCAGAGCCTACGCTCCTGATATTAGGTTTAACCACCTAGGAGTGTGATCTTGGTTTTGCTAATCTATCATTTGCATTTGCACATTTATATTGTTTACACACACTCATGGATTGCTAGTCACCTCCCATGTTTGATGTCTCCAACATTGACATGTGAAAATTTAGGATGTCCATGTATCTAAAAACCCTAGGCTAGCTTGCATGTTTTCCTTGCCGCTACCAGAAATCCTATCTTGGAAATAACGAGCATCTAGAGGCCAATGCACAAGCCCTTGAGGCACTTAGAAGCAAGCTTAATAAAGAATATTTGTGCTTAGTTTCTAACTGTGATTCTGCCTTTGCAGGTGGAACACGTTGACCTCCTCTGAGCTACAAACGCCCAACATTATGGAGATGATTCTAGTGGAGAATCTGAGCAACAATGCTACATGGTCCAAGGGAATGACTCCTGAGGTATATTCGGATCTCAATTAGATGGTGATGATACTAATTCTTCTTGTGATGATTATGTTGATCCAAATACTTTGAATGAAGAACTATCAATTGTATGTGAAAAATTGTTAGAAAAATATAATCTTTTGAAAAAGAAAAGTCTAGGACTTTAACAAAGAAAATAAAGATTTGTTATCAAACTTGATTTGGCTTTGCAAGAGAAGGAAGAGATTTCAAGTGAACGTGACTCACTTAAATCCCAACTTGACCCTGCCCTAAAGAAAAATGAAATTTTGGAAGAAGAAATGATTGCAATGATGTTTTGAAGAAAATGAGATCTTATCTTCAAACTTGATTTTATTGTAAAAGAAAATGATTCTTTGAAAATCAAAATTATTTCTATTTCAAAGTATTAGAGTTGATGTCTAATGAAAATGTTTCTTTGAAAAATGATTTGTCCACTCATGTTTGCCATGCTAGTGTAGCTTCACCATCTAACTCACCATTGCATGCACCTCTTCTTCCTTAATTGAAAATGATATATCTATGCTTAAGAAGAGTGTGGATTGTTTGGGCTCCACTTTGAGCCATTGTGCCTTGAACCACACACGGTTGGAATCTATGTTTCGAAAGAAACAAGTTCCATCTTTGCATGCACACAAACCACGACATACACATGCTCCTCACGTACACACTTATAACATGATGTATGCTCATGCGTACACATGTACACATTGTGGACGTAAGGGCCACCTTATTAGTTTTGTTATGATCGTATACATGATTCAAATTTAGCAACTAAGTTTGTTTGGTTAGGAAAGGAGTTAACCCCCATGGACCCAAAAGAGTATGGATACCAAAGACCACCCTATGTTATTTGATGTAGTGTGGACTCTCGCTTGACGTGAGAACGATGGTGCCTTGAGGTGGATGCGTTCCGAGCTTAAAGAGGACTATTTGGATGCATCACTTTCAAGGGGAGTTTGGTGGGAGGACCACCTTGTTTTGGAGATATGGATAGTTCCCTTCATGGTTTTGGTAACTATCTCTTACTCCTCATTTATATTTGCATGCTTTTAGATCATTCATTTATAGCATGTCTTGTTTTTAATGTTCATTATGCCATATGCCATGTTTATTAGTCCTATGACATGCATGATTAGTATTTGAGACACCCAGGTTTATTTGGACCCATATGTAGTGTTCTCACTTTAGTTTAACTAATGTGTATGTCCTAGATTTAATGCATGTGCATTTTCTATAATGATCATATGAGTTTTGTTTTGATTCCATGCTTCATGCTTTGATTACATCTTAGATGTTAGTTTTCATTAAAACTTAGGTGTATACTTGTACAACTAGTGAGCCTCAAATAGATTATTATATGTTTGTTCTTGAATGCTCATTTGTACTCATTAGATGTACTAGTATAGCCTAGTTTTGATGATTCATGCATTTGACTTGTATTCCCAGTTGTACATGTTTTCATGTTTATGTTTAAACTTCATGTATATGTTATTGTGTCGAAATTATTAGCTATGCATATACATTCTTGAGCACTTGCCTTCATGCATATACTTTTGTGGACTCGTTTATATTTGGATATGTATGTATACTTTAGTTGTACATGACATACATATACCTTGAAGGATTCTAATTTCGATAATTTTCATGTTTTAAGGAATTTCATATTGAGTTTTATTGCCTAGTTTTCATGATAATGTGTTTCACATAACTCTTATACACTCACTTTATTTATTGTTTTCTCATGATTTTATTTTCATGAGTAATATGAGCTTTATAGATTTTGAGTGTTTGGTGATCATGTGATTTACTTATTTTTCATGGAATATATTCTAGAGCAAATACTTTCATATCAAAAGAGAGTTTTTCAAGAGTGTTTGAAAAAAAGATTTCTTGAATTTTTCACCACCAAATCTATCTAAGTTTTCTCAGACACACTTAAGCTACCATTGCTATATCAATCCTGTAGGGATCTTTGTTGTGAGAGTGTTTGAGGTGATCAAAGTGTTGAGATCACTAAAGTGTTTCATCTTTGTATTTGAGGAAGCGAACTTGCGGGTTCATGTTGTTTCGAATTCTAGTAGGAGCTCGGTGTAGAGGTGCGGCCTCGGCAAGCTAGTGTGCTTGCGTGTGTTGTTCTGTGGGAACAAGTGAGGGGACTAGTGAGTCCAAGGAGTTTTAGTGTGAACTCATTGTAGGTGTTGCGGCACCGAGTAATCCGTTGGATCATTTATAGTGAAAATCCTTCATAGTGTTGAAGGCGGGGACGTAAAGCAAGGGTGCTCGAACCTCAAAACAAATCTATCATATTTGCGATTGCTCTTTCTATCTCTCACTTGTGTTTATATGTTGCTTGCTTTTATTATTCATATCATTTCTTGCTTGATATACTTGTGCTTAAATTATATATGTTTGGGATTGTTTGCTCACACTTGTATTCAACCAAGAGAGCCATAGTGACACCTCAACTCTTATCTAGAGGAATCTTGAGGAGATAGCCCAGATCCCTTCACCGAAAATTCGGCTACACTCTTGTAGTATACCTTGTGTGTTTAGCTTAATAGTTTTTACTTTGCATAAATAGTTTTAATTTCGCATTATTCTATTTGATTAGCAAGTCACCTATTCACCCCCCTCTAGGTGATTTCACATTTCTGATGTCGCTAACCATTCTGTTAGAGCTGAAGAATCATGTTATTTTAGAAAACAAGATTCCATTTCAGCACACCCATTTGAACTTGCCCAAACCCCAAATTTTGAAAATGACATTGACAGTTTGGCAAGTTTTTCCTTTCCTGAAATTGAACTGAGAATGAATATGATCCTGAACCTCAACTTGGTGATTCAATTCTACTTCCTAATGCAATAATGACCCAAGTGTCTTTACCTGATTTCAATCTTTTCCCGAGTAAACATTGGATTCTGTGCCAATTCATCATGAAATAGAATCGCCAATCTTTTATGATCATCATATTGAACTTGACCAATTTCTTACTTTTGAAAGTCTCATTGACAAATTGGCAAGTTCTCATTTTTTGAAATTGAACTAAATGAGAAATGTGACCTAGATTCTCAAATTTGTGATCCAGTTCAAATTCTGAATCAATATTGACTCCTGTTTTGTTACCCAACTTGAATATATTTTAGAGTCAGTTTTGATTTCCCACACCTGTCATTCTTGAACTTGAATCACCAATATATAAGTCACACTCCGTTATTGGAAAATGAATGTGGACTTGAGTTTTAACTTCTTGATTTGGACCCACTTCCTAAACCAATCTCGACTTCTAAACCTTTACTTGACTTAAGTCACTTTCCTGAGTCGGTATTAGTTCCTGTACTTCCTAAGTCCAAGTCAATCATTCCATCTTTTCACACTCCATTTTTGGACAAGGGTGTTGATAAAATTGACTTGAAATTATCTGTGAAATTTGAAAATTAGATGGGAAAAAATTCTTATAAAAATCATTCATATATACATCATTTTAGTGGTTAATATTAGAGAGTTTTCTAGTGGGTTCCTCCGAACTCCACACAATTCGATTGGGTCGCATTTCATGGACCAATCAGACCACCACCGAAACCACCACCTTAAGGTAATAATTTCCTTCCCGTTCTTCTTTTCATGCATCTATGAAATAATTTATACATGAGAATAATGCATGAGATAGGTGTGGGGAGGGTTCTAACATAACTTAGGTTTTTCTTTTTATTAAAAAAAAAAAAAATTAACATTTTTTTTTCTTTTAAAAACTTTTTGAAAATAGAAATAATTTTTGACATATTTTTTTTAAGAAATTAAGTCAATTTAAAGAAATAGGAAAATCAAAATTAGGATTTCTTATTCTTGGTCAAAATAAGATTATTTGTTTGATTTCTAAGGTTAGGAAAAATTTGTGAAAGTAATTAGTCTTGATTTTTACCTTGATAAATATGCATGCTTCATACACTTACACACTTAGGGTTTAAAAACAAAGATTCTTTTGTCCTTATTAAAAAAAAGAAGAAATATATAATATATATATATATATATAGCTATATTATATATATATATATATATATATATATATATCCTCTGATTAAGCTAGGTATTTGTGCCTCATAAAGTATAAGTATTCATGCCTAAACGGTTCATATAATAAAATCCTTAGTTTTATGACCTTGTTTGCTTGAGTCCGTAAATTCTTAGGGTATTTTCTCACCAAGTGCCCTAAAACCATTTGGTTTGAGAGTCACCGATAAAGGCTTGTTACATGGGCAGATTAGAAAGCCTAATAGAATTAAGAATAATACCACCAAAAATAAAATAGAAAAATATATATATATAATAAATAAATAAGGCATAGAGTTAGAGCTAAAGAACCTTTATTCAAAACTTCACAGTCACGAAGGTACATATGACTTAGAGTAAAGTAATAGATTCTATGGAAGTACAATTTGACTCCCTACTTTGATTGATAACAAATTTTTGATAGAGACTAAGTTTAGGAATGAAAATTTTAGTTTTCCTATAACTTATAGATTACTTAAATCTTACAA
>JAVJIF010018575.1:0-19229 GCA_038442645.1 Agave tequilana
CAAGAGCCAATGATGGCTCATGATGATGGATTCTAACACTCTAACATCTAACTCTTTAATAAGTTATCATTACTTTATTCCATACTTGCTTTAGTATAGTTTTGATGGTTTAATTGTAGTTTGCTCTTGTTTGTTGAGTTTGGATGTGAAAAATAATCTTATGAGTCATGCTTTGAAAAGCTATTGAAACCCGGGACTAGTGATGGCTAATGATCCATGTGAGACAACTATCACTAAGAGGTTAGCATGTTAGTAGAGCTTTAGTAGTTAGTAGCCATGAGTTTTCTTGTATCTCTTTTTATCTTTTGTTTTTACTTGTTTTAAAAATCACTTCTTAAAACAAACTATTCTTCTATGTTCCTCTTCTTTGTTTTCACTGTACTATTCTCTTTTCATTCTTTTGTTTTTTTTTTCCTTTTGATTCTTTGAAACATTAAAGAACACTTAACACACACGTGAATCGACCGGTAAAGCTTCAATCGCTTTCTGTCCTTGTGAATTCGACCCGTTTATCCTCTATGTTAAAACGGAAGTATCGAGGAAGTTAAAGCACACACTTTAATTTCTTATTTCAAAACGACATATTTCGTGCACGGTTTCATCCCAATCACCGGCCTGACCACCAGAGTCCTCACAGATGGGTTTGTGTCGAAAATTCGGACCCCATGTATATACAAGTCGGGCCACGAAGATAGAAAATTTGAAACTGACCAGACCGTTACCAAGTCTAATTAAGCCCAATCCAGAGACAAACCCTAATGATTGTCTGATTCCAATCCGTATTTTGTTACCGTGGGTTGAAAGAGGAGAGGGTCAAGTAAATGCACATTTTACCTATTCAAAAACGTATTCCCTTTCTCTTCTCATTTTTTGTTCATTGAACACTCAGAGATTGGTATGACAAAAATGCTTCTTCTCTGACTCCCCTCGCTACACTAAAAATCTTGGTGGTCCTTCAATCGTGCACAAACACAAATTGACTTTGCTTATTGGCCCATCAAACATCGCTAGCCTTGGCCACCCCCACTTGCAACTGATGGATTAATTTCTCATTAAAAATTTCCTTCCTGGACTAATTATCCTTCAAGGCTGACCCGACCCCACGTCAGCAGTGAGTCAGCCTGACTCCGCCTTCCACTAACTCGTGACGTCACCCGCGCGAGTGGGCCCCTCCCAAAGATCCACATTGCAACGGCCGCTGGCGTCACCGCCGGGCTATATTAACCTGCCACCCCCCTCCTCTCCTTACATGCCAAAAGAAATGGAAGCAGCTCCGCACGGAACGGGGTTGTGGGCCCGCAGGACCCCAGCGCGGGCCTCCCGACGGCGTCGGCGGCGGTGAAGGAGAACCCGGCGGTGGTCGTGTGCCGCCGCGGCTGCTGCATGGCGGACGTCGCCAGGCGCCTGCTGGCGGCGCACGGGGTCAGCCCGGTGGTGCACGAGGTCGGGGATGACGCCGAAGAGATCGCTCTGATCAAGGGTCTGGGCCGCCGCGACGATGTGGACGGGGAGACGGCGCTGCCGGTGGTATTCATAGGAGGGGAGCTGGTGGTGGGAGTGGAGAGAGTTATGGCTGTGCACATATCTGGTGAGCTTGACATCATGTTGAAGGAGGCTGGAGCGCTCTGCCTGTAAATTGTTTGTTTGTTTTTTTTTTTTTTTTTTTGTGTTTATGTCGTATATTAGATTGAATTTCTTATTGAGTTTTATCTTTGTACGATTGATGTGTTATTGTTGGGATATTTGCCTGAGCTGGAGTTAATGGTGAATCTATTACTACTTGATTTTGCTGGAATGGCGTTGTGAACTCGTGGTTGAATGACTAGCCGTGAGAGGGTTAAGATTACACAAAACTAGTTAAACAGTAGACTAACTGCTCATCAGGCTATTTATTTACCTTTCTATTTTCTACCTCCAAACATGTATCATCATGGATACGAGCCGATTAGTTAGCCTGGCCGATGACGTCCCTCTCTCTCTCAAGGGAAAGGTTTCAGGTTCAATTCTTGTAATAGTCAAATAAGAGATTTAACGTGAGTAATTAATGATGAGTGTATGTGTGTAGACTGCAGGGTGACCTCCGTTCTGTTTTCTCTAACAAAACATACATCAATCATGTATTCATCTAACTTCATCTAAGCTTTCTGGAAATCTCCGACAACGTTACTCTAAGCTAGTGAGTCTTAGATGTTGATAAAAAGGTGCATAGAAGTGAATTGTGGGCACTTTCAGATTCAAGTTGCAACTGAAATTTATTTTCAAAATATCGACACATGTCTTTTAAGTGTAAGCAATTTTTCTCTCAAAAAACTAGTTTCTTCTCCCTTCACAACCATTGGACTATTGGATGACATAAACGCTGCGATGAGCCCCGGCTATAAACTTGTAGTGATTAGAGTTTGACCCTCGTCAAGATCACGATACGTGTCCGAACACCTGGAGGCTTAACTTCTCTGTCAGCAGGCCCAGCTCACTTCAAGTCTAACATGGGCCCAAGAAGAAAGCATCGGGCATATGAGCCCAAGAAGAAAGCATCGGGCCTCGCTCCAAGCCCACATCTGATCAGATATCACTCACACGGAACCATTAAACAACCGAAGCTACATGACTCTCTGGGACGCCAACAATCAGTACAAGATTCCTTTCTTATCAGTATGAAGACTCTTCCTGGAGCCACCAAGGCTCCAACACGAAGACCTCCTGGAGCTTATTACTCCTGCACTACCTACAGCTGGATAGCATGATCTTCGTGATTTACGGATCCAGCTACGCTGCCAGATCATCTCCACATTCTAAACATTATAAGCCCCTATATACGGGCTGTTATAAATAGTGGTGAAAATCTCTGCATGGCGATCTCAACAATTAAGCGGCGTGATCTGGGCGGTTACAAAGAGATCATAACATGTGAATCATGCAGTTATGTGGATCCAAAATATCCGCACCCACGAAGATAGCTGAAGCGGGATAATATATCTCCTTCTCCATCGAGAGGTTGGTTGGTTCGCATCTGATTACAGAAAACTCTAAAATTTCTAATCACAGCATCACTCTGCTAAATTTATTTTAATCTCCAGACATTATAATGAATTCTCTCTCTCCCCCGTAGTTTTTTCCTTCTGGGTTTTTCATGTAAATTCTATGTTGTTTGTGAATGCTTTTCTCTGTTCACTCACTTACAAATCTTACTCGCTTACAAATTCATGGTGTGGAAAAATTCCTCGAGGATTTTCCTCCACAACTAAAAATCATGTGGTCCGTGTTCCTCTCTCTCTCTATTTGACACCTTCATGCTCTATTAAGCCACCAGCAAACTCTTTTCTCATTAAAAATTGGGAAGATTGCTTTTACAGAACTCCTTCCCCTCTTCGCACCCACCCCCACCCCATCCCCATCCCCATCCCCATCCCCACACAAGATCCCCTTTGGTGTTTTATTTTATGTTCAAAACCCCTTTGACTAAGTTATTACCCCTTTGTCCCCATAAAAAGATAATATAAGATACAAAGTATTTCATAATCCATGTATTTGTTGTAACAAATCGGTGTTCAAATACCAATTGTTACTCTCAGGATCGACATTTGCGAAACTTAACAATATGAGAATACTTGCAAAAGTAAAACTGTTGTAAAGCAAACTAGCAATACCTAGACAAAAGAGTAATAAGAAAGAACACAAGGATTTAACGTGGTTCAGCCCAAACTTCGCCTACGTCTACAGGGAGATAACTTGAGAGAGCTTTATTAATAACTTAATACAAAGAGATTTACCTTTTTCTTGATGCAACAAGAGTATTCACCTTCCACGTTGAATCTAGACCTAGATTACAGGAGTATTATCTTATCTCTATGTCCCTTCACCTTACTTCTCTCTTTCTAAGCTTCCTTCTGATCTCCTTTACTGGAGATATTCTTCTTGTTCAAGAGAATTACAATGTTGGGTTACAACCTTTATTTATAGAATTTTACAAAACAACTCTTATTTGGACTATGCGATGATCTTGGCCATTGGATGCTTGAAGAATCTTGATCAATCCTATTTGGAGTTGATCTTCTTAATCTTAAAGAATTCTAGATCTCTTAATCTTTAAAAACAAATCTGTTATTGAATAAAAATTGAGTCCTATTTGTATTCCACCAGAAAAGAAAACTTGCGCCTGAAAAGAAAACTAATTTTGCTTCAGAAAACGCCCATATTAGTCAACTAATCCATATGATTAGTCGACTAATTTTTGAAATTAGTCAACTAATACACTCATATAGTGCACTACTGTAAACTGATCCTTCTCTATTTTTTCCCATTAGTCGACTTATCCCACTGATCAATCGACTAATGATCTTGTAGTCGACTAACATACCTTGATCTGCTTCCTGCTTTAAACCATCATCTTCTCCAACTTTGATTGGATCTTCTTGGGCCATCATCTCCTTTTAAAAATAAAGCAAAATCCTAACGATCTCCATCTTGACTTGCTTTTCAAGCCTTCAGTAAAATACCCTGATTTTGAATTACTAACTTGATTTTTTTTCTTGGTTGTAATCGTACTGTGAAGCCTTAACTCTTGCCCCCTCCCCCGGACCTTTGGCTGATTTATCATCATGGCTTGGGCTATCTCGAGCCTTAGTGAAATGCACCATTTCTCCTTCCCGCAACACTTTGACGCAGTTCACGTCTTGTTGCAATCTTCCTTGAAGCTCCACCACGTGATGAGCTCCCTTTCAAGCTTATCCGTGAAACTCCACCTCGAACTGAGTTTCCTTCCTTCAGCTTGTATAACCCTTCACATTTCTCTCCTTTTAGGATTACTCTATCTCCTTGGCTAACTGTGACGACGCCTTATTGCACTTGGATCTGGTATCCTTCTTCATGGAGCAACCCTATAGATATTAGATTGTCGCGTGCGTCCAGAACATACTGGATATTCTCCAGAGCATACACTGTCCCATCTCTTTCTTTAACCTTGACTGTCCCAGTGCCGATGACCTTGCAAGCCGAGCCATCCACCATCTTGACAGTCTTTTTCTCTTTTGCAACCAAGGAGTTGAAAATCTCTTTTTGGAACATACATGAACCATACTACCCGAATCAAATATCCAGCCTTTACCTTATGAAGTGTTGTCTTTAACATAAGAAGTCATTAATACTTTGGTGTCCTCTACATTGCTTACTACGTTGGCCTCACAACTTGCCCCTTCTTCTTCAACCACTCTTGTCGATATTTGCAGTCATTCTTCCAATGCTCTTCGTGTGACAAAAGTGACATGCCTTTGATGAGCTTGGACCTTTTCTTTTCTTTTCCTCTTCTTTCTCTACCCGTGACTACCAATTCGATTCTGTCTACTTCTCTTGATTTGGCATTTTCCTGATCTCATTAGATAAAAGACTCAACGTGACCTCCAAGATGAGAGTTTCCTTATCATAAATCATGATGGTGATAATGTGATCATATGATTGTGGAAGTGAACTGAGAAGCATTAATGACTTGTCCTCCTCGTCGATCTTGACATCAATAGCCAGAAGCTCGCTGATGGCCTTGTTAAAGAAGTTTAAATGCTCTAACACCGTTGTCCCTTCGTTTATACGTAGCCAGTATAGTTGTTTCTTGAGATACAGCTTGTTGGAGAGGTTTTTCGTCATATATAATGTTTCTAATCTTGACCGCAATCCCGTAGTCATTCTTCATCCATCATGTTGTACATCATCTCGTCTGCGAGGCATAGTTAGATTGTGCTTGTCGCCTTTAGATCTATCTCCCCTTAATTCTCATCTGACGTACTCACAGATTTTGATGACATACCCTGCAAGGCCTTGTGAAAACTTTATTGCACTACCAACACCTTCATCCTCTTTTGCCATAATCTGAAGTTTTCTTTGCCATTGAACTTCTCGACCTCAAACTTTGTCGGAGAACTTTCTATCTTCGACATATCGCCCTTCGTCAACCTTTAGCTCTGATATCAATTGTTGAAATAAATTGGGGCTCTAATGCTAATTGTTATTCTCAGGATCGATGTTTGCAAAACTTGACAATATGAGAATACTTGCAAAAGAAAAACTATTGTAAAGCAAACTAGTAATACTTAGACAAAAGAGTAACAAGAAAGAACACGAGGATTTAACATGGTTCGGCCCAAACTTGGCCTACGTCCATGGGGAGAGAACTTGTGAAAGCTTTATTAATAACTTAATATAAAGAAATCTAACTTTTCGCTTGATACAATAAGAGTATTCACATTCGTCTTTGAATCTAGACCTAGATTACAAGTGTATTATCTTATCTCTATGCATCTTCACCTTGCTTCTCTCTTCTAGACTTCCTTCTGAACTCCTTTGCTAGAGATATTCCTCTTGTTCGAAAGAATTACAATTCTGGGTTATAACTTTTATTTATAAGATTTTACAAAACAACTCCTATTTAGACTATGAGATGATCTTGGTCATTGGATGCTTGAAGAATCTTGATCAATCCTATTAGGAGTTGATCTCCTTGATCTAAAAGAATTCTAAACCCTTTAAGCTTTACAAATAAACCCTCATTGAATAGAAACTGAGTCCTATTCGTACTCCACTAGAAAAAGAAACACGCGTCTGAAAAGAAAACTGATTCTGCTTCAGAAAATGCGCCGATATTAGTCGACCAGTCCATATGATTAGTCGACTAATTCCTAAAATTAGTCAACTAATACACTCATATAGTCGACTACTGTAAACTGCTCCTTCTCTTTTTCTCCTATTAGTCGATTCGTCCCTCTAATTACTTGACTAATGGTCTTGTTAGTCGACTATATAGTCTACTAACATATCTTGATATGCTTCTTTTCTTCTACTTCAAGTCATCATCTTCTCCAACTTTAATTGGATCTTCTTGGACCATCACTTGTAGCAAGTTGTTCACATGTAACTATCTTGCGCAATTTTAATTAAATAAATTCTTAAATAATTTGATATTTGTGAGATATGAGGTTTTACTAGCATCTAATATTGCTATTACTAGTCTGACATCTTTAATATGCATACTTTACGAAAAAATATCTATTTTTTCTTGTATAATAATTAATTAGCAAAATATCAAAAAGAAAGTTTCTATTTAGCCTTTTCTTCTTATAAAACACATTATGTTGTTGTTATTTTTTTCCTTACAAATTTAAAATTTTATAATTCTTTTATCGCAATAATGTTCTTAATGAGTGTTCTCACTAATTTAAGAGTAATAAATATACCGAACTATAAGATAGAAATTTTTGTTAAAAGTAGACATATTGGACTAAAATGTAGACAACTTGTATAAGCAACATTGATATACTAATTTATAAGATAGAAAAATCATTATAAAAAAAAATATAGTGAGTTAAGAGGTAAACAGTTTTATGTAAAAGGTAAAAATAGAAAATTCATCATAAAAAGTAATATATTGAGTGCAGAGATAGGCAATTTCATGTAAAAAGCAAAGATAGACTGTTTCATATGAAAGATAGATATATTAAACTAAAAGATAGATAATTTATTTGAAAAATAAAATTATTTCTCTAAAAAAATGACAGTTTTACATGAAATGTGAACAATTCTATAGAAAGGCATACACAATGAACTTAAAGTAAACAATTTAATAGCAAAGATGGATATATTGACCTAAAAGGTGGATAATTTCATAGAAAATGTTCATATACTAAACTAAAAAGTGGACAGTTACACGAAAAATAAACTAGGAGGTAGATAGTTTTATAAAAAAAAAAGACTTTTTGACTAAAAACGTGGACAATTTTATACAAAAAGTAGACATTTTATTGGAAAGGTAGATATAATGAACTAAAAGGTGGACAACTTTAAAACAATGATAGATATACTGAACTAAAAGATGGACAATTTTATATGCAGTAGATAGTTTTTATACGAGAATAGAACTAAAAGACAGATAGTTTCATAAAAAAAAGACTTGTTTAACTAAAAAAGCGGAAAATTTTATACAAAAAGTGGACAGTTTTATATGAAAGGTAGACATAATAAACTAAAAGATGAACATATTATAACAAAGGTAAATATATTGAAGTAACATGTGAACAATATATATGAAACAAACATACTGAACTAAAAAGTGGACAGTTTTATACAAAAAATAGAGCTAAAAGGTAGACATTTTTATAAAAAATGGACTTATTGGACCAAAAACTTAGACAATTTTATACAAAATATGAACAGTTTTTTATGAAAGGCAGACATAATGAACTCAAAGGTGAATAATTTTATAGCAAAGATAGATATATTGAACCAAAGTGGACAATTTATATGCAATGTAGACATAATGAAGTAAAATTTGGACAATTTTAAATCAAAGGTAGAAAAAAGAAATAAATGATATACATATTGAACTAAAAAATAAACAATTTCAAAAGAAAGGTAGATATCTGATCTCGAAGATAGACTGAACTAAAAGGTAAATGGCTTCATATGAAAAGTAGATATATTAAATTAAAAAGTAGGCAATTTCATTAGAAAAGTAAATAAACTAATCTGAAAGCTAAATACAATAAACTAAAGGTAGATAACTTAAAATAAATATAGATCTTTTACATATAAATATAGTTAATTAGGACAATAATATAAATAATTTAAATTAAATATAGATAATAAATATGGAAATGTAGACCTTTTAAACATAGATATTTTAAAAACAAAACTTGATATTTTATATGTAAACTATACATATTCTAAAAATAAGATTAGACAATTTAATAAAAAGATAGATGTTTACATATAAACATAAACATTTAAAAATAAAATTGAACAATGTAAATTAAGATGAAAAAACTGTTAGTGAAAAAAGATAGATAGCTTACAGTAAAAAGGTAGTCAGTTTATACGTAAAAAATAGACAATGAATATAAGAAAGTAGGTAGTTTTCACAAACGTGAGACTCTTCATCTTTCTCTTTTAATAAAGAGAACCCATTTCATGAAAAGTTTCAACACTTCAAATATTTCGAAAATGTGACTTTTCCTTAAAGAAAACTTCAATCTTTTATCAAAACTATGTTCAATGAAGAAATTGAACTTTTCTTTGTAAAAAGTGACACCTCTAATAAGTTTAATGGAGAAATTGTGACCAAAACGCATGGTAGTGCGACATGATCTGTAATGAAACATAAGGAAAAGAGTTGAAGAAAAAAGAAAGATGAAAGAAAGAGACAAAAAGAGTTTCTAACTCTATAAAGTTTTTTGGAGTTGAGATGAAAAAAAGAGTTTTTTAATTTAGCTCTCAGATCTGAGAGATGAAAAAATTAATTTATATTTTTAGATCTTTGGTTTTTTTCAATGGGAGATAGAGAAAAAAGAAAAAAGCATAGGTTTTCTTGGTTTGCTTTGAAGACCAAAGAGATGAGAAATTTAGAAGAAGAGAAAGGATGAAATTCGAATGAGGTTTGTTAGATTTTTTAGGTTTAGAAGAATATAGGTTTTTCACATTTGATATATGGAGAAGATGAAAGAAGGGACATGAAGAAAAAGAAGAGATATGAAGAATGATAATCTTTGGGTTTTTTTATTGGAGATATATGAAGAAGAAGGAGAGAAAAATGCATTCTTTGATTTTTAAGCTTAAGAAAGAAGATAAGAAGAGAAAAAAAGTGGGAGGGCATTATGGACTTAACCCCAGCCAAACTACCCACATGCATACATAATATGGAACCTGGGAGTAGGAGTGTAATAACACTAGTGAGAATAAGACTTAGAACATTAATAGATTGTGACTATATTAAAACATGCAGATATATAGCAAAAGTTAAATATAATTTCTTAAATTCTTCAAGTTTAACAATTATGTTTAATTAAATTATTTATAAATTCAACAACACTCATAGTGAGAAATGAAATAAAATGAAATAGAGTTAATACCCGAAATTATCATAAATTAAGATAAAAAAAAACTACAATACTTCTACCTCAAGTTCATAAATATAAATGGGCGAGTATGGGTTAGGTTTGGGCGGGTTGGATTGCAATACTCAAACCCGACTCACAAAATGTTTTCTCATAAATTTCCAATCCAAACCATTTGGGTTTGAAACCTATAAACTCAAATCTTGATTTTCCGGTTTGGTTGGGTCGGATTTGGGTCAAAGCTAACCCGGTTGACACTCTCTCAAGCTCTCTTTTACATTTAGATATTTATATTATTGTCAAATTTAGTTTTAAAATGGGTGCAGACTCTTCATCAGCAAGTTGTAGTAATCCTTCTTATTTTAGGTATAATCGTAATTTAGATTTGACTAGTCAAGAATGACATGATTTGTATTTGTCTTTACCTTCTTAACACTCCATTGCTTCTATTCACACAACTAAAAATATTCTTCACAGATTTTATTACTTCTTCTGAATCTGCTAATCCACCGTCTACTTTCACTATCGAATTATCAACTTTCATGGCAGAGAAAAAATATGTGGTTTGCAAATTTTTTAAAGAAGAAACTATTTATGATGTTAGGAGGGTTGTATGCAAGTTTTGTCTTGATGTTTCTTATGATTTTCCAAAAAAAACAGTTTACTTATGTACATAAGAACTTGTTGAAACTCAATATATAATATATTGAGAAAAGTTATTCTTCATCGCCATGCAATAGATTTGTTTATTTTCACAAATTGCCTGATAATTATATTCCCGAGGAGGAATAAAAAATGTGTGAATTAATTTGTAAATTTCTAAAAAATTGAAAGACTAACAAGATTATTTTCTGAGATTTATTATCCCACAACTAATTTAGTATTTTATGAGTTAATAGAAATTACTGAACTGTACATATCGAGATGATTTTTTGCTTTAAGATATTGTTTATCCTATGGAAGAAAATTTTTATTTTGCTACTATTATGGATTCTCGAATTAAATTTGAAGGATGTAAATTTTTCTTGAAATTTTTTATGAAAAAATGAATTATTCTGATTCTGTCCTAGTTTGGAAAGATATTGATAAATCTATAAATAATTTGTATGATTTTTATGATTTCTAATTTGTAAATAAACAATCATCTCATCATGCATCTTCATCTAGGCCTAAAAATTTTTTATTATTTACATCAAAAATATTAAAAAGCTCAGACTCATTAATGAGCTTCATTATTATTCAACTAGTGTCATAACTTTTGAGATTAATGCAGGCTCGGGATATGAAAATTTTGATATTTTGTCCTGGTGGAAATCACAGGAATCAACATATCATGTACTTTCCATCATGCCACGTGATTTACTAACCTCTCCCTCCTCTATAGTAGCTTCAGAATCTGTTTTTAGTACAGCTGAACGAATGCAGACTAATACGAGAAAGCGTCTGACGTCAGAAGCCATTAAGATGAGTATCTGCAGGAAGGATTAACTGGATGTTGAGATGAGAAGCCAGAATAAATCAGTAGAAGAAATTATTAAAGACTCTCCAGAAGATGATTGAAGAAATGAAGATATTTTGTATTTGTATTTGTACCAATTTATACTTCATTTGTATTTTTATCAATTTATACTTCAATGTAATTTATATACTTCATTTGTATTTGTATTAATTAATCCAATTTATTGGATTGTTAATAAAGATTTACATTTGCATTTTACAACTTGTAACAATTTTGTCAAATTTTATGGAATTTTTATTATTTTTTGAAAATTTTTATTTTTTTAATAATATACCTTTAAAAAACATTTTTAGGATTTATTTAAAAAATAAAATACCCAGGTCGGGCTAGGCCTGAGTGTTAAAAGTTGTGCAGCCAGATTATTGCCTTGACACGCAGAGTCAACATGATGATCCAAGAGCGACAGCGGAGCTTTCCGGGTCATGGCGTTGGGCGAATTCAGAGTTTCAACTTGATAGCAAGGACGGAGCCGATAGAGCCTTCCAGAGTGTAGTCTCCAGAGTGAAAGATCACTCTAAAGTACCTAATTGGAAGAGCACTCTGTAGTGAATTCGAGATGCTTAACGGAAGCGCCCTAGTTCAGCGTGAAAGTGGGCCAGCCTGAAAGCGGCCCAGTCCTGCCTAAAAGCGGCCCAGTCCTAAAGTTTCTTTGCCAATGAAACTTAAAAAAAAATGTCAATGGCAGTTTAGGGATCTCACAACTTGTAAGCCTAGCTTTTCCTATAAAAGGAGATGTGTCGTCATTAGGGTTAAGTAAGTGAAAAAGCATCAATAGATTATACTATTGTGAGTGTCATTGTACAGAGCAGCTGTGAGAATTCTCTTCTTCTCTCCTATAATTTCTCTGATAAATAATGGATTTATGTGCGGCTCGGTGGTTTGTCTCGATTTGGGTTCTCCATGTAATTTTTGGTATCTTTGATTGATCTGTTTTTGCATCTTTTTTTTCTTCCACATTGTTATTGATCCTAACAAATGGTAGCAGAGCAAGGTTCATAATAGCAGATGAAGAAAAGATCAGAGTTGAAAGATTCAACGGTGAGAACTTCTGGTTCTGAAAGATGCAGATCGAAGACTACTTGTACCAGAAAGATTTATATCTTCCTCTCAGTAGAAAGTCCCAAAAGCTGAAGGAGATATCCGACGGCGAGTGAGATATTCTAGATCGAATAGCCCTAGGGGTGATCAAATTTTTCCTGGCATTGACGGTTGCATTTAATGTCTCTAGGGAGAAGATAACCCTAGACTTGATGGCGGCCCCCTCGAAGATGTACGAGAAATTCTCGGCTTTAAATAAGATTTTCTTGATGAAGAAGATGTTCAACCTGAAGATGACAGAAATCGGAAGCATTACTGAGCATCTCAATGAATTCAACACGCTAATGAACCGGTTGGAATCTGTTGAGATCAATTTCGATGATGAAATCAGGGTGCTGGTTTTATCGTCCAGTCTACCAAAGGCCTGGGATTGTCTCGTGATGGCGGTGAGCAATTCCTGTAAAACAGGAACCTTAAAGTTTGATGATGTGCTGGGTGTACTTCTCAATAAAGAGGTACGTAGGAAGTCATCGGGTCGGTTGAGACATCATAGAGTGCCCTGAGTGTTGATTGATGAGGAGACCGATGAATAGAGAAAAGAAAAAGAATGACAAATCCAAATTCAAGTCAGGTAGAGCTATTTCCATGTCAAGGGGTGCCTGATCTTGACGGTGTGGTGAAAAGAAGCATATTCAGAGGGATTGCAAGTAGAAGAAGGATGGAGAAGGCAAAATCAAAGAGAAAGATTCGTGTATGTCACAGAAAGTAATGGATCCGATGCTTTGATTCTCTTCTTGAATAGTTCTAGTGAATCATGGGTGATTGACTCGGGTGCCTCCTTTCACGCCACTTTTTGACACGACATCTTTCAAAACTATGTGAAAGGTGAACTTGGAAGGTGTAACTGGGAGATGGTAAGCCCTGCAACATTGTTGGGAAGTGGATGTGATGATTGGCCTCTTAATGGCTTGTCGCTGAAATTGAGGAATGCCAGACATGTACCAGAGCTGAAGAGAAATCTGATCTCTGTCGGTCAGCTTGCAAACGGAGGATGAAGACCATCTTCGACGGCGGTGTATGCAAGACCACAAAGGGTACCATGGTGATAACACACGAGAAGAAGAAAGGTACCATCTACATGATGTCTGGTTCTGGAGCATCAATTTCAGTTGCTTCATTAGAGTTGGATGCCGAAGTGTGGCATAGGAGACTTAGGCATATGAGCGAGAATGGAATTAAGGTTATGCTTTTCAAAGATAAGCTGTCGGGTTTGAAATCTATCGACTTAGATTTCTATGAAGACTGCATTTATGAGAAGCAGAGGAAAGTCAGATTCTCAAAGTCGAGAAAGACTCTAAAGGCCGAAGCTTGGAGTTAGTTCATACTGACGTATGGGGTAAGGATTCAGTTCTCTCTCATAGCTCATTATATTTTGTGACCTTTATTGATGATTCAAGCAGAAAGATCTGAATTTATTTCTTGAAGCACAAATCGGATGTGTTCTATGTGTTTAATAAATGATTGGCCCAAGCTTAAAATGAATCAGGTCGGAAGCTTAAATGCTTGAAGTCCGACAATGGGGACAAATACTGTGATGGTTGATTTGAAGAGCTCTGCACGAGTCGGGAAGTCCATAGAGTGAAGATGGTTCCGAGAAAAACTCACCAAAATGGAGTGGCCAAGCGCATAAATAGGACAATACTGGAGCGTGTCAGGAACATGTGAATACACGCTGGAATGCCCAAGCAGTTCTTGGCAGAAGCAGTTACACAGCAGTGTATCTGATCAACAGAGGGCCATCAGTTCCCTTGAACTGTGAGATTTCAGAGGAAGCATGAACCGACAAAGAGGTAAATCTAAACCACTTGCGTATTTTTGGTTGTATCTCATATGTCTATGTGGAGCTAGATCGCAGAAGCAAGTTGGATCTGAAGTCTAAGAGATGCATCTTCATTAGGTACGTAATAAGTGAGTACAGCTATCAGTTTAGAGATCTAGAAAATCGAAAGACCCTTAGGCATAAGGATGTGGCATTCAATGAGAAGAAGGTGTATAGGGACTTGCTGGCAGAGAGGAGCACTTAGAAGAAGGATCCCAGAGTGGCATCTCGAAGCACTCCGGAACAACAGGATGTTGCGGACTCAGAGTTCGTCGAACTTGATAATGTTCCTATGAAGGTTCAGATCAATTCGGAAGAGAATGAGGAACTTTAAGTAGAGCCTTCGACACCCTATAGTGAGTTGAGGTGATCAACCAAGACCACTAAAGCTCCAGAGAGATATTCTCCTTCCTTGCACTATATGTTGTTGACTGACACTGGTGAGCCCGAGTGTTATGAGGAGGTTTTACACGTGGAAGCCAATGGCAAGTGGGAGCTTACTATGGATGATGAGATAGTGTCTATGAAGAACCAAACATGAGATTTAGTTGAACTGCTAGAAAGTAAGTGAGCCCTGCATAACAAGTGGGTCTACCGATTGAAGGAAGAGCAATACGACACCAAGAGGTATAAGGCGAGGATGGTTGTGAAGGGACTTGACTTCTCCAAATTTTCTCTCCTGTTGTGAAGTTAACTTCTTTTAATCTGTTCTGAGCATTGTGGCAAAACAAGCCTTGCATTTAGAACAACTGGATGTTAAAAGTGTATTTCTCCATGGTGATTTGGAGGAGGACATCTATATGTTGCAGCCACAGGGTTATATTTGCCTGAAAAGGAGCAGTTGGTTTGCAAGCTCAAGAAGAGTCTCTGTGGTTTGAAACAGGCTCTGAGGCAGTGGTATCTGAAGTTCGACGTATTCATGGTTAGCAATGGATTCACAAGGCTCCAGGCTGATCAATGTTACTATTTCAAGTGGTTTGAGAATTCTTACATCATATTACTACTGTATGTAGATGATAATCTTATTATCGGATCAAGCATGAAGGAGATTGTGAATCTCAAGGCCAAGTTGGCGAAAAAATTCTCAATGAAGGACTTGGGTCCAGTGAAAAAAATTCTTGGAATGAGAATCAGCAAAGAGAGAAAAGAGGTTATTGAAGATATCACAAGCCGAGTACGTGGAGAAGGTGCTGAAGAGGTTTAACTTGTCAGATGTTAAACATGTGAACGTCCCACTTGGAGGTCACTTCAAGCTCTCAAAGGCACAGGATCCGACAATGGAAGATGAGAAAGCTCTATTGTTAGAGGTGTCATATGCATCAGCTGTGGGCAGCTTAATATATGCTATGGTTTGTAGAGGCTAGACATTGCTCAAGCGTTGAGGGTTGTCAGCAGGTTTATGAGCAATCTTAGGAAGGAGCATTGGGGAGCTGTAAAGTGGATCTTTAGATATCTGAAAGGGAGTTCAGATATGACATTGTGCTATGATAGCACGGACGTTCGTCTGCATAGATATGAAGACTCTGACTTTGCGAGTGATGTGGATAGTCGAAAGAGTATCACAAGTTATGTTTTCACTTTGGAAAGTGAAGCAGTCAGCTGGTTGTTGAGGTTGCAAAAGGTAGTCACCTTGTCTTCGACGGAGGCCGAATATGTTGCAACGACGGAAACTTGTAAGGAGTTGATATGGCTAAAGAATTTTATGAAAGAGCTTGACAAGAAATAGGTGACCTCGTTACTGCACATTCTAGTGATAGCCAGAGTGCCATAGATCTTACCAACAATCTAGTATATCATGACAGAACCAAGCATATTAGTGTACGGTATCACTTCATCTACATTCTTTTGAAGAACGATCTTTTATCACTGGTGAAGATACACGTGAGTCAGAATCCCGCAGACATGTTGACCAAGGTGATCACGACGACTCCGTGGGTCTTCTAGGGTGAAGATCCGTAGTTGAGTCACAACAAATGCCACTATGAGTTGAGAGTCAGAGTACAAGAGAGACGGAGTGTCGCTGTTGTGACAATAATCAGTCTTCAAGTGGGAGATTGTTAAGTTGTGGAGCCAGATTATTGTCTTGATGGACTGTTGCCATGGAGTCAACATGATGATCCCGGAGCGACGATGGAGCTTTCTGGGTCATGGCGTTGGGCGAGTTTGGTGTTTCAAGTTGATGGTAAGGACGTAGCGATAGAGCCTTCCGGAGTGGTGGAGTCTCCGGAGCGGTGGAGTCTCCGGAGCGAAAGATCACTCTGAAGCACCTAGTTGGAGAAGTACTATATAGCAAATCCGAAGTCCTTAGCGAAAGCAGCTCAGTTTAGACTGGAAGCGGTCCAGCCTGGAAGCAGCTCAGTCTATCCTGAAAGCGGTCCAGTTCAGAAGCTTCTTTCCAGCGAAACTTGAGGAAAACATTAAGAGCAGTTTAGAGATCTCACAATTTAAAACCTTAGTTTTTCTTATAAAAGGGGATGTGTTGTCATTAGGATTAAGTAAGCGAAAAAGTATCAATAGATTATACTATTGTGAGTACCATTGTACAGAGCGGTTGTGAGGATTCTCTTCTTCTCCCCTGTATTTTCTCTAATAAATAGTAGATTTTTGTGTGGCTCCATAGTTTTTCCCGATTTGGGTTTTCATGCAATTTCTGGTATCTTTGATTGATCTGTTTTGCATCTTTCTTCTTTTGTGTTGTTGTCGATCCACACCGAGCCGGATCACACCGAGCCGGATCGGGCTGCCCAGAAACTGAGGGCGGGCGTAAGTTTGGCCCAGGCCGGTCCTTAACCCACCGGGTCCTGACCGGGCGGGCAAAACCCACCCCGTTTTGCATCCCTACTATCAAGGAACCAGTTGGACAAAAAGTGAAATTTTAAGGAATTTTGAGTAGGAAAAAGCACCAAAGAGTTTTTGAAAGCGGGGATTGAGGTTTAAGCAATTTTCCCTTAATTTTTTTTCTTTACGGATAACTATCCCAATTTTGACCACCGTACTTTTACGTCAGCAATGGGTCAGCCTCCCATAGCGCCAGCTCAAGTGGGGCCCACCTGAAAATCTCCAGACTAGAGCAGATAAGTTTGACACGTCACATTGAATGCCCCCCGAAGTTTGTCGTGACATCGTTATAAGTTGTTGTCAAACCTGAAATTTCCAATGCACCATTCTTATTTTCTTCTACAGCAAGAATTTGGCTGGAATTATTTTCGCCCAAGAGTTATTGGCAACGTTTTCCTTTCGAAACTCTGTACTATAAATGAACAAATGAGTAGTTGTTTCTGGTCTTTAACTTGCACAATGGACATAATACTGTCCGTTATCTGACCCTCAAAAAGGATCAGAGGAGTTCCATCTCCTCTGTTTGGTTATCGTAACTGGCCGTAATTCGTAGTTGTAATTGGTAAAGTCTTTACATTGTAAATGAGTTACATGCATGTAAATTTTACGGTGTTTGGTTGGTAATATAAAATTTTAAAGTGGGAAAGTGTATTGTACTTTACGGTGTTTGGTTGTCGTAATGTATACGTCGTAAGTGAAAAAGTTGACCACAAAATTAACTATTTGGTGATTTTAAAAGTTTTAATACTGCAAATAAATATTTAAAAAAGTTAAATATTAAAATTTTTAATATTAATATAAAAAAATATTATAAATTTGTATGACCACAAAATTAACTGTAACTGGGCTGTAAGTGAGTGGTAACTGGGTTGTAAGTGAGTGTTAGTTGAGTTACGTAAGTCTTTTACGAATTACGGTCCAAACACAAACGCCGTAATTGTAACTGAATAGTAAGTCATTTACGAATTACGGAGTTTTACGCGAAACAAACGGCCAAATACAACCGTCAATTTATGGGCTTTAAAATTTGAAATTCTCAAAAAAATATCATTAACTATGTCACAGATTTTCAATAACTACCTTTCATTAATTGGACGTGAGGTGGGTCACCACCTGACCATTTTCTGACCAAATTATTCCAACTATCCACGTGTATTACACGTAAGTTAAGAGGCATTTGAGTCTCTTTACATCAGTCGTTAATGCAGTTTGAGATTTTTATGTTTTTTTGAAAAACAATAACCTATCGTAGTTGTTTTGAAATTTTTAAATTGGTGGTAATTTTCTAACACATGAAAGTTCAAGATAGTATTGGGAAATTTGGCTTAAAAATTAGTCCTTCAATATATGTATAAGAATTTGTCAATAACTATTATCTCATCTAAATATTCAAATGTGCACTAAATCATATTAACTTTTTTAAATAATAGGAAAAAATACTTAATCATTTTTCGCATCTCTTCTTTTACTGGTTTTTTATTAATTTATAATAACCCGGGCCAAGTTGGGAATTTGCTTTGAGCCTCTTAGCCCTGAAAGCACAAGTATCACTTTACATTTATATATCTAAATTGTTTTTGTTTTTGTTTTCTTTTTTAAAAAGTGACGGTGGGCAAATAGCTCCCCGTTCCATTAAAAGTAAATAATGAAACATAAAAATATCCCAAAAAAAACTGACTTTCCTTGGATTGCATTGTTAGAACAATATATAAATAGACTAGAAGGTGGTTGACTTTTATTGAAATTAAAAATCTAAAACTTCTGAAGTAGAGCTATTTTACGTTCTTGAACGTTATGCTTCAAGCAATATTTGGCCTACTCTAGTTCCGGATCCCAAAGCCAAATTGCATACAAGAATAGCAGTCGAAGTTCTCTGATATATATGAACCAAATACTCTGGTGATTCCCTCGATCTATTAAGGCAAGTGACCTCCTCGATTTGACACAAGATATGGCTTTACTAGCAGGTTGAACACACTTTGCACTAGGTAACTGCACTTTCAGAAGCTAGCTATGATCGAGGAAAAATCGTGCACGAAAAGTGTATGTTTTGAAATCACATGTTAAAAGTATGTGCTTTGTC